>SJYC01000023.1:0-10926 GCA_006408675.1 Madoqua kirkii
AGGAGTTCATGATCTGAGCCACAGTCAGCTCCAGGTCTTGTTTTTGTTGACTGTATAGATCTTCTCCATCTTTGGCTGTGAAGAATATAATCAATCTGATTTTGGCGTCGACCACCTGGTCTTGCCCATGTGTAGAGTTTTCTCTTATGTTTTTGGAAGAGGGTGCTTGCTATGACCAGTGAATTTTCTTGGCAAAACTCTATTAGCTTTAACCCTACTTCATTTCATATTCCAAGGCCAAATTTTCCTGTTACCCTAGGTGATTCTTGACTTCCTACTTTTGCATTCCAGTCCCCTATAATGAAATGGACATCTTTTTGGGGTGTTAGTTCTGAAAAGTCTTGAGATCTTCGTAGAACTGTTCAGCTTCAGCTTCTTTAGTGTTACTGGTTAGGGCATAGACTTGGGTTACTGTGATATTGAATGGTTTGCTTTGGAAACGAACAGAGATCATTTTGTCATTTTTTGAAATCATGTCCAAGTACTACATTTCAGACTCTTTTGTTGACCATGATGGCTACTCCATTTCGTCGAAAGGATTCGTGCCCACAGTAGTATATATAATGGTCATCTGAGTTAAATTCATCCATTCCAGTACATTTTATTTCGTTGATTCCTAGAATGTCGACGTTCACTCTTGCCATCTCCTTTATAACTACTTCCAATTTGCCTAGATTCATGGACCTGACATTCCAGGTTTCTATACAATATTGCTCTTACAGCATCCGATCTCGCTTCTATCACTTGTCACATCCACAACTAGATGTTGTTTTTGCTTTGGCTCCATCCCTTCATTCTTTCTGGAGTTATTTCTCCACTGATCTCCATTAGAATATTGTGCACCTACTGACCTGGGGAGTTCCTTTTTCAGTATCCTGAATCCAAGGAGTGGTGGCTGTGTGGACACAGGAAGGCTGAGAAGAGCTACTCTACATTCATGGTCAAGAGGGGCGGTCGTGAGGAGATACCCTTCATCCAAAGTAAGGAGCAGTGGCTGCACTTTGCTGAAGCAGCTCTAAATACCCCACATCCAAGGTAATAGAAACCCAAGTAAAATGGTAGGTGTTGCAAGAGGCATCAGAGAGCAGACAGACAGTCCATAATCACAGAAGACTATTCAGTCTCATCACACGAACCACAGCCTTATCTAACTCAATGAAACTGAGCCATATCATGTGGGGCCACTCAAAATGAGAGGGTCATGGTGGAGAGGTCTGACAGAATGTGATCCACTGGAGAAGGGAATGGCCAACCACTTCAGTATTCTTGCCTTGAGAACCCCATGAACAGTATGAATAGTATGAAAAGGGAAGGGTTAGGAGTGGGAAAATAATAAATCTGCATAGTCAAAGCCCTCAGATAAAAAAATGTCTAGTTGCAAAGTCTGGAAAACTACTTCAGCAGTGTCCTCTCTTCTGTCCCCAGAAAAGAGATCTGCAAATGGAGGAACCTAGATTAATACAAATATATATTATAGCATGACTGACCCCATGTTGAAATTCTTTAATACAGCTTTCTTGAAGGGCTGCAGTTCATTGGCTGTGCATCCTCTGGTGCGAGGATAGCAGCTCCCCCATGAGGTCTGTGAGTCATAGCTTTTGTAACTGTCAGTAGTTAGGCCTTAAAAATCAAACACATAATTCTAGCCTGATAGGTCCTGTATGTATAGACCAGTGCTGACTAAAAGAAATACAATGAGTCATATAATTTAAAATTTTATGCTAGCCATATTAAAAACATAAGGACAAATAAAATCAATTTAATAACAGTTTATTCGAACCAGTGTAGCCAAAATATGTCCAAGTATATTCAATATTAAAAATATTTTTAATTATTAAAATTAATGAGATATATTGCATTTTTTTTTCTTTTCCTGTGTTTTCAAAATCTGGTGTATGCACACACTTATATAGCATATCCATTGGGTCTAGCCACACTTGTTAATGATCATTGGCTATCATACTGGACACTATAGATACATGCTATTCTCTAAGCATTTGTGAAAAGGCACAAAAGTGTAATCTAAAATTATCGAATCCCAATTTTCATTTTGCGTCCCCAGTTATTTGTCATGTGGCCATAGGGAAAATTCACCATTCCTTGAATCAATATATTTAAATTATCTAATAAAGACTTCAATATCTATTTTGAACTCAAAATGCATTAGCTCTCTTTACTTCAACATTTCTTGCTTTACATGAATTATCTTAATTGAAGAGGATCATTGTAGTGGTTAAATATATAAAACATATTAAATATTTTGGTGGTTGTACAGAAAATAGTTAACATAGCAGATCTGCAATTGCTATCTTTAGAAAGGCTGGCTTTCGAAGTTGGACCATAGCTGCTGTCTTGATCTATTTTCTAACTGATTAAAGATCAATCATTTTGTGTAGACTGTAAAAATCTGATTTATGATAACCACTTGTTTTCCTTTTCAGAATGTGGAATTCTAAAGATAAGGTAGAGGGTGCACATGTGATCAGGTCACTAAAACTACAGGAGCCGAGTCCCTAAGGGGCTTCCCTAGGAAGAAAGCTACAAAGATTTTAATGTACTTTTTCATTGCTTGGAAAGGACATATTTAATCTGCCCCATCATCATAAGAAGAGATAACATAATGATATAACATTCTAACATAGTGAATCCTGTTTATAGACTTCTACAGATACTGTCTACCTTGTCTTTTTTTTTTTCTCTTGTTAATCGTATCATGTATCTTTTCACTGTAATAAAACTTAGTCTGAGTCCATCTAGTGAACCACTAAACATGAGGGTGATCTTGGAGAGCTCTGACACTTTATAAACATGCAGTAACTGACTAATAACTGGGGACCCAAAACTGAAAATTGGGATTGGATAAATTATTATTTGAGTTTAATCTCTATAATAAAATTACTTTCACTTGAGTAATGTATTAGCACTTTCAAGAAAGGCAAAGTTAAATAAATAAAATACAATTTTCATGTAGACAAATTGAGAAAACTGAGTTTAAGTGGCAGAGAAATACTGGCAACCCACTCCAGTACTCTTGCCTGGAGAATCCCATGAACAGAGGAGCCTGGCAGGCCGTGGTCCATTGAGTCGTAGATAGTCAGAAATGACTGAAGTGACTGAGCATGAGCACAAGCTTAAGTAGTGCTTCTGGCTGAGTTTCTGGGAGCCTTGTGAGTTCCCACCATGGACCTCCCATTAGAGATTATGATTTCGTGAAATATGTTCAAAACTAATCAGGTTTGCAGCTAAGAAGAAAACCAAATGATTCTTCAGGATGCTGATACTTGTTTCATGATGGTGTATTAAAATAGATGAGGTTAACTATTTGCAATTAATTTTCATATAAAAATCTCATAAATGTAGAAGCTGCAAATGGTCTGTCTTGGATATGCAGAAATACTCTCAACTAATTGTTAACCTTGACAGGGTGGGTATTTGTTGTTGGAAAATCAATAAAATCAAGACAATGTATCTGAGTCTCCCTTTCAATGTGATAGGACAATATAACTAATTCTTAATGGAACATGGAAGAAAGGATGTGTTTCTGCTGGGCTCCGTTTTCTAAGAAGTAGATGTCCTTCTCCATTGCCTTCCACTTTGTCAGCTGGGTAGAGCAGAAAATCCCAAGATCACAGTGGATAAAAAAAAATTGAAAAACAGAAAGAGCCAATGCTTTGAACTCAGTCATAAGCCAAACATCTGACCCAAAACATCCACATTGGGCTATCATAGAAATAAGGTATATACATCGATTGTTTGAAGATTCTAAAACTGTAAGAATACTTAGTAGTTGTTACTCTAACGCAAGAAAATTTCAGGATATAGGAAAATAGCTATATTTTGAAACTACCCCAATTTGATTTCAACATTCAAACACACATTGATAAGTTTTACTTCCCGAAGATCTTGTTACTTGTGGATACATTAGTGCCTTGACAAGAGTAATGAAAACTCTCTTCATGGTGATTATGTTTTCTGAAGGGTTAAATCCTGAGCAGTTCAGTCCCAGATCAGAATCACTTTTAAAGAATCCCAGGCCAAAAATAAATGTATAAAACTTAAATTGTTTCATAAACAATTAAATGTGTTTTTACAGTATAAATACCTCTGATTCTTAGTACCCACTAACAACTAGTATCATACCAACCCTAAAGCTTCAAACTCACTCAAACCCTCCAAGAATTCTCTCTTATTTTCTCTTGGTGTTTTCTTCATCATCTCTATTCTTTCACCCCCTACAACTTTACCAAAATTCTGCTATAGTCAGCAGAATTGTGAACCCCATGAGCATTACAGCTTCAAGTGGATACTTGTTAGATAGAATATGTAATGCTATTGAAGATTTTTATACACTCAATGAATTATATATCAGTTGCCAATTTGACACATAGTCATTTCTAAGTATCTAAAGGTGTTGGTTCCAGGACCAAGCAGAGATGAAAATCTGTGGATATTCAAGTCCCATATATAAAATGAGTTATAATAACTGCATTAATTTCTATACTTTCTTAACAGAATTTTAGTCAGTTATATGACTTTTCTGAAGTGTTTGAAAATAAAAATATTTAACTGTAGATGCCACAATACATAATGTATATTTTTATATAATAGAATGGTCAATATATTCTTAGTCGTTTCCAGGAACAAGTAAATGTTTGCTCTTGACTGTGTAGATCACCACAAACTGTAGAAAATTCTTAAAATGATGGAAATACCAGATCATTATACCTATCTACTTAGAAAGCAGTATGCAGATCAAGAGCAACAATTAGAACTGGGCATGGGACAACTGACTGGTTCAAAATTAGAAAAGGAGTATGATAAGGCTGTATATCATTATTTAATTTATATGCAGAGTGCATCATACTAATGCTGAATGGGAAGAACCACAACCTGAAATCAAAACTGGCACTTTTTCCTTGGAAGAAAAGCTAAGACAAATTTAAACAGTGTATTAAAATGGAAAGACATCACTTTGCTGACAAAAGTCCATATAATCAAAACTATGTTTTTTCCAGTTGTCATGTATGCATGTGAGAGTGGGACAAAAAATAAGTTTAAGGGTTGTAGAATTGATGCGTTCAAACTGTGGTGATGGAGAAGACTCTTGAGAATCTCCTGGACTGCAAAGAGGTCAAACCATTCGATTCTAAAGGAAATCAATCCAGAATATTCATTGGAAGGACTGATATTGAAACTGAAGCCCTGATGTGGCTACCATATGTGAAGAACCAACTCATTGGAAAATACACTGATGCAGAAGATTGAAGTCAAAAAGAGAAGAGGATGGAAGAGGATGAGATGGTTAGAGTATATCATTGATTCAATGAACATGAATTTGAGGAAACTCTGGGAGATAATGAAGGATGGAAAAGCCTAATTTTCTGCAGTCCATGCAGTTTCAAAGAGTCAAACATGACTTGATGACTGAATACAATAGATCTACTAATTCAGTTCAGTCGTTCAGCTGTGCACAACTGTTTGTGTCCCCATGGATTGCAGCACTCTAGTCTTCCCTGTTCATAACCAACTCCTAGAACTTGTTCAAACTCATGTCCTTTGAGTCGGTGGTGCCATCCAGCCATCTTATCCTCTGTTAGCCCTGTCTCCTCCTGCCTTCAATCTTTCCCAGCATCAGATTCTTTTCAAATGGGTCAGTTCTTCACATCAAGTGGCCAAAGTATTGGAATTTCAACTTCGGTATGAGTCCTTCCAATGAATATTCAGGACTAATTTCCTTTAGGATGGGCTGGTTTTATCTCCTTGCAGTTCAAGGTACTCTCAAGAGTCCTCCAACATCAGAGTTCAAAAGTGTCAGTTCATCAGTGCTCAACTTTCTTTATGGTCCAACTCTGACATCCATACATGACTACTGGAAAAGCCATAGCTTTGACTAAATGGACCTTTGTTGGCAAAGTAATGTCTCTACTGCTCTGCTTTTTAATATGATGCCTTGGTTGGTCATAGCTTTTCTCCCAAGGAGCAAGTGTCTTTTAATTTCATGGCTTAAGTCACAATCTGCAGTGATTTTGGAGCCCAAGAAAAGAAAATAAGTCTGTCACTGTTTCCATTGTTTCCCTATTTATTTGCCATAAGATAAGGGGACAAGATGTTATCATCTTCATTTTTGAATGTCGAGTTTTAATCAGCCTTTTCACTCTCCTCTTTCATTTCTTCAAGAGGCTCTTTAGTTCTTCTTCACTTTCTGCCATAAGGGTGGTGTCATCTGCGTATCTGAGTTTATTTCTATTTCTCCCAACAATTTTGATTCCAGCTTGTGTTTCATCTAGCCCAGCATTTTGCATGATGTATTCTGCATATAAGTTAAATAAGCAGGGTGACAATATACAGCCTTGATATACTCCTATCCCAGTTTGGAACCAGTCTGTTGTTCCATGTCCAGTTCTAACTGTTGCTTCTTGACCTGCATGCAGATTTCTCAGGAGACAGATTAGGTGGTCTGGTATTCCCATCTATTGAACAATTTTCACAGTTTGTTTTGATCTACACAAAGGCTTTAGCACAATCAATAATGCAGAAGTAAATGTTTTTCTGGAATTTTCTTAGTTTTTCCATGATCCAGTGGGTGTTGGCAATTTGATCTCTGGTTCCTCTGCCTCTTCTAAGTCCAGCTTGAACATTTGAAAGTTCACAGTTCACCTACTATTGAAGGCTGGTTTGGAGAATTTTCAGCACTACATCAAATTTTGAGAATTTTGAGCATTTCAATCAGATAAAAATATATCTATGTTAAAAAAAACAGTACATAGAAAAAGTACATAGTTCTTTTTCTATTTCACTGACTGAATATTTCATACCTGGTGAATTTGCAACCATAATGTTACCAGGAAAATATTTTTTTGACCTCTGAAAAATGCATAACCATCAAAATTACTATAAAAGCAGCTCTTATAACAATTTGACCATATTAATTTGAAGAGTTCACACTCATCTTTACCACCAAGGCAGGCTGAAGTGTTAACCCATGGTATAATCTAAAGCTGTGATACCTAGTTTTTTCACTAAAAAACTTCTGAGACTATTATTATTATTATTATTATTATTATTATTGAGGTAGTCTGACTATGGATTGGAAAATAATTTCTAAACAAAAAGCATTTCAGAAGGAGTGAGTTTATTAAGAACAAAGAGGAGAGATAATGATGGCTCTGTAAGCACAGGGGGCCAAACTCCTGACAGATCAGGGAGAGTGACAGTTTTCCTGGGCTAGTAGCCAATTTTTAGTCTCAAGACAAAGAAAACTGCTGGAAAGTTGTCCGTAGGTGAATGGTTACAGCACTATAGAGTGTCTGACCAGAGTAGGCATCTTTGCCTAATTTGAAGTCAGAGAGACTATTAGTGATGATTGGGGTGGGCAGGTATGGGCAATAATTAAAAAGGGGCTCAGTCAATTTCAGATATAAGCTTTGTTCTGGGGTCCACTTTTGTGGCCTTGGTACAAGGCTTTGAACCTGTGGCTTTAGGACAGAACTCAAGTTCAGTTCAGTTCAGTCGCTTAGTCGTGTCCGACTCTTTGTGACCTCATGAATCGCAGCACACCAGGCCTCCCTGTTTATCACCAATTTCTGAGTTCACTCAGACTCGCGTTTATCGAGTCAGTGATGCCATCTATCAATCTCATCCTCTGCTGTCCCCTTCTCCACCTGCCCCCAATTCCTCCCAGCATCAGAGTCCTTTCCAATGAGTCAACTCTTTGCATGAAGTGCCCAAAGTACTGGAGTTTCAGCTTTAGCATCATTCCCTCCAAAGAAAACCCAGGGCTGATCTCTTTCAGAATGGACTGGTTGGATCTCCTTGCAGTCCAAGGGACTCTCAAGAGTCTTCTCCAACACCACAGTTCAAAAGTATCAATTCTTTGGCACTCAGCTTTCTTCACAGTCCAAATCTCACATCCATACATGACCACAGGAAAAACCATAGCCTTGACTAGACGGACCTGTGTTGACAATGTAATATCTCTGCTTTTCAATGTGCTATCTAAGTTGGTCCTAATTTTTCTTCCAAGGAGTAAGTGTCTTTTGATTTCATGGCTGCAGTCACCGTCTGCAGAGATTTTGGAGCCCCCCAAAATAAAACCTGACAATGTTTCCACTGTTTCTCCATCTATTTCCCATGAAGTGATGGGACCAGATGCCATGGATCTTCATTTGCTGAATGTTGAGCTTTAAGTCAACTTTTTCACTCTCCACTTTCACTTTCATCAAGAGGCTTTTTAGTTCCTCTCTTCACTTTCTGCCATAAGGGTGATGTCATCTGCATATCTGAGGTCATTGATGTTTCTCCCAGCAATCTTAATTCCAGCTTATGCTTCTTCCAGCCCAACGTTTTTCATGATGTACTCTGCATATAAGTTCTCAAGTTATGTTTTAGAAAAATATACATACAATTTTATTTTCATCCACCAATCATATTATTTCTAAGATTCCTGAAACTTATTTATGGCTCAAAGTTTTAGAATATATGACTTAGAATATGTGTATCCCACACACAAACTGTATATTTCCTTTCCATTAAAATTCAAATGGTTAAATATCATCAAGCCCCTGTTTATTTTTCTCACACTCAGTTCTATGCAACATTAAATTTTCAAAAATTTGATAAAAGTTTAGAAACTTGAGTTTGGAACAGCATATAATTCTCAAGTTATGTTTTAGAAAAATATACATACAATTTTATTTTCATCCACCAATCATATTATTTCTAAGATTCCTGAAACTTATTTATGGCTCAAAGTTTTAGAATATATGACTTAGAATATGTGTATCCCACACACAAACTGTATATTTCCTTTCCATTAAAATTCAAATGGTTAAATATCATCAAGCCCCTGTTTATTTTTCTCACACTCAGTTCTATGCAACATTAAATTTTCAAAAATTTGATAAAAGTTTAGAAACTTGAGTTTGGAACACAACTTAATTTTCTGAAGTTCATAAATTTGTCCAATATCCACCACCATGGTTTTATTGTTTGGGCTTCCCCAGCATCTCAGTGGTAAAGAATCTGTCTGCAATGCAGGAGACATGTGTTTGATCTCTTATTTTGGGAAGTAGATGTGTGAGTTCATGTCAAGTTGCTTCAGTTGTGTTCAGTTCTGTGCAACTGTATGAACTGTTGCCCACTAGGCTCTTCTGTCCATTGGATTTTCCAGGCAGTAATACTGGAGTGGGTTGCCATGTGCTCTTCCAGGGGATCTTCCTGACCCAGGAATCAAACTCACATCTCTTCTGTCTCCTGCATTGGCAGGCAAGTTGTTTACCACAAGCGTCACTTGGGAAATAGCTAAATAATCTTAAAAATTAGAAATTTTGCAGAATATATTTCCAGTGATGACTAATTTTCAATTTTTAAATGTATTCGTAATTTTAATAAAATGATAATCAATCTAACTTTCAACACTTAGAGCTTGCCCAGGACATCAGCAAAATAGTGGTATAGGAATTTCAGCTTGCTTATACTCCTCCACCAACCTCAATTTGAGCGTTTCTTTGTTTAGAAAAATACCTTCACAAGAGCCAAGGATTACAGGTTATTACAAAATCTGGGTAAAGCGAAGAAATAAGACTCTGAGGGTGGTGGGAAAAATGGATTCACACAAATGCCTTCATCCCACCCCAGGCCCAGGCAACCTGCGGGAAAAGAGATACATGCTCCCTGGAGGAGAAGTAATGAGCACTTGACTGAAACATGGAAACCCAACTTGCTCTCTCTGTCTAGGTGACTTCTGAGGTTTCCTGGGAACTCAGGCCCCTGACTTGGTGTGGCATCTGCCAGAGGCCCCAAGTGTCTCCTTGCAGGATCCCATGAACTCAGACTGTAGCAGGTTCTGGGAGTGGGGGGGACTCCTATGAATCCATGTCTACCTTCTCAGCATTCATCTGTCCACTTCAGTGGCCCAGACATTCCAGGAGCCAGCCCAACTCAGAAGGCACTACCAGCTCCTGCAGCCCCAGGTGACTTCCAGGGCCTTAAGCTCACAACACACTTTCTCAAACAGAGTCCCCAGGCTCACCTCATTGCTGTTACACTTGTGTACTGATGGTGAGATTGCAAATTGTTGCAACCACTATGTAAGATTATGGAGGTTCCTCAAAAAAAATCCATTTCTGGGTATTTTTCAAATGAAATAAAGTCACTATATGAAAAAGATATTTGCATCTTCCCCATATTCATTGTAGCATATTTACAACAGCCAAGAAATGGAAACAATGTAACTGTCCATTGGGGAATGAATGGATAAAGAAACCATGGTATATAATGGGCTATTACCCAGTAAAAGAAAGAGTGACATCTTACTTACCTACATGGATGAATCTTGAGGATACTATGCTAAATGAAATAAGTCAGAGAAAGACAAATATTTCACACATATGTGAAATCTAAAAAAGTTGAACTCAAATAAACAGAGAGTAGAATGGTGTTCATCAGGGGCTGGCTGTTGGGGAAAAGAAAAAGTTGGTCAAAGGGTACATACTTCCAGTTATAAGATGGCAAAGTTATAGGTATCAGGAATCTAATGTATAGCATGGTAACTATAATTAATGATACTGTATTATATAGTTGAAAATTGTTGAGAGTAAATCTTAAAATTTATTATGACAAAAATATTAATTATATAAAGGACTGGAGGTGTTAACATATTGTGATAGTCATTTCACTACATATATGTATATTAAATCATCACTTTCTACACCTTAAATTTCCATGTTATATGTCAAGAACATATCAATAAAGGTAGAAAATATATTTTTAAATAAATTAATGAAAAAAGTGCCTTTATTAATGTTTGTACTAATTTGTTTCTAATAATGTGTATGGGAAACTATTTCTTCACAGTTATATGAACTTTGTGCACTATTACATTTTTACATGATTCTAATTTAAAAATTGAATCTTAGGAACATCTGG
>SJYC01000031.1:0-16798 GCA_006408675.1 Madoqua kirkii
CTCCATCTTTGGCTGCAAAGAATATAATCAATCTGATTTTGGTGTTGACCATCAGGTGATGTCCATGAGTTGAGTCTTCTCTGGTGTTGTTGGAAGAGGATGTTTGGTATGACCAGTATGTTCTCTAGCCAGAACTCTATTAGCCTTTCCCCAACTTCATTCTGTAATCAAAGGCCATATTTGCTTGTTGCTCCAGGGGCTTCATGACTTCCTACTTTTCCATTCCAGTTCCCAATAATGAAAAGGACATCTTTGGGGGGTGTTAGTTCTAGAAGGTCTTGTAGGTCTTCATAGAACCATTCAACTTCAGCATCTTCAGCATTACTGGTCAGGGCATAGACTTGGATTGCCATGATATTGAGTGGTTTGCCTTGGAGAGGAACAGAGATCATTCTGTCGTTTTTGAGATTGCATCCAAGTACTGCATTTCAGACTCTTTTGTTGACCATGATGGCTACTCCATTTCTTCTGAGGGATTCTTGCCCACAGTAGTAGATATAATGGTCATCTGAGTTAAATTCACCCATTCCAGTGATTTTAGTTCACTGATTCCTAGAATGTCAACATTCACTCTTGCCATCTCTTGTTTGACCACTTCCAATTTGCCTTGATTCATGGACCTAACATTCTAGGTTCCTATGCAATATTGCTCTTTTCAGCATCGGATCTTGCTTCCATTACCAGTCACATCCACAGCTGGGTATTGTTTTTGCTTTGTCTCCATCCCTTCATTCTTTCTGGAGTTATTTCTCCACTGATCTCCAGTGGCATATTGGGCACCTAATAACCTGGGGAGTTCCTCTTTTGGTACCCTATCATTTTGCCTTTTCATACTGTTCATGGAGTTCTCAAGGCAAGAATACTGAAGTCGTTTACCATTCCCTTCTCTAATGGACCAGATTCTGTCAGACCTCTCCACCATGACCCTCCCATCCTGGGTGGCCCCACAGGGCATGGCTGAGTTTCACTGAGTTGGACAAGGCTGTGGCCCGTGTGATCATATTGGTTAGTTTTCTGTGATTATGGTTTCAGGGTGTCTGTCCGCTGATGCCTCTAGCAACACCCACCATCTTACTTGGGTTTCTCTTACCCTGGACGTGGAGTACCTCTTCACGGCTGCTCCAGCAAAGCACAGCCACTGCTCCTTACCTTGGACGAGGGGTATCTCCTCAGCACTGCCCCTCCTGATCTTGAACATGGAGTAGCTCTTCTCAGCCCTCCTGCGCCCGCGCAGCTGCTGCTCTTTGGACATGGGGTTGCTCCTCTTGGCCGCCGCCCCTGACCTCGGGTGTCATTAGGGAAATGTAAATTGAAACCACTATGAGATACCATTTCACACTCACTGAGCTGGCTAGAATAAAAAAGACAGATAATAACAAGTCTTGGCAACGATGTGGAGAAATTGGAGTCTTCATACATTGCTGGTGGGAAGACAAAATGTTGCAGCCACTTTGGAAGACGGTCTGGCAATTCATAGGCGTCACCTTACAATTGACTCCGCAAGGCCAGTTCTTCGTAGGTACCCAAGAGAGATGAGAACACACATCTGCATAAAAAGTTATACATGAATGTTCACAGCAATATTAATAATATAAAACCCCCAAAATGGAAGTAACCATCAACTGCTGAATGGACATATAAAACCTAGTATATTCATATACGGGAACATCACTAGGCAACGGAAAGGAATGAAGGGCTGAGACGTGCTACAACCTAGACGAACCTTGAAATCATCTGATCAGTGACAAAAGTCAATTATAAAGGACCGCTCCATGACCCCATTGATAGTTCCAGAACAGGCAAATCTTTAGAGACAGAGAGACGAAGGAACGAGAACTAAAGAGCACAGTTATTCTTGGGGTGATAAAAAGTTTTTTTTGTAGTGATGGTTGCATAATCTGTGACTATACTAAGAACCACTGAACTGTTTGATTTGAATTGGTGATCTGTAGCGGCTCAGTGGTAAAGAATCTGTCTGCAATGCAGGAGACCCGGGTTCCATCCCTGGTTGGAAACATTCCCTGGAGGAGGGCATGGCAACTCACTCCAGTATTCTTGCCTGGAGAATCCCCATGGACAGAGGAGCATGGTGGGCTACAGTACATGGGGTCGCAAAGAGTTGGACACGACTGAGTGACTAACCCTTTCACTTTCCCTTTCACAGTATGTGAATAAAGATTCTAGTGTTAATAAGGCTGTTGAAAAAATTCAGTGATATCCCAGGCGTTTCGGGAAACGAAAGAAGTATAATAGCAAATTAAGTATCACACTAATCAGAAGACACGGGGTGATTTCAGAAATGTTGCAAAGTGCCATCTTTGAATGGAGAAAGGTTAGTTTTATACTCATTTTGTAGCTGAGGAAATTGTGTTAGAGAGTTTCAGAACGTGCTCGTGGTTATCTACTTAGTAAATACAGAAACCGGGACTTGGGTGAGTGGATTCTTCATCTCAGATCTAGTTTAAAGAAACTGCACAGCGTTTATCTTTTTAAACATTCGGTGGAGTGCCGTTTTGGATATGGACGGCGGATCCAGGGAGTGAGGAGATGCTGTCTCCCTTCGGCACCTGGCCACACCTCTGCCCGCCTTGGCAATGTGTCCAGGGTGGGCACACAGTGTGGTGACGAGAGGCCGCATCCCCGGGAGGTGCACGCTCAGATGACTCGAGCCCCGCCTCGGGGGCCTGGGAAGCTCTGAGCCCACCCCCAGGCCTGGGGCCGGGCGGGCGTGCCTCCCGGGGCTTCGGCTTTCCTCCTGACCTGCTTCCCAGCCCCTCGGTCCGCGGCCAGGCTGGTCTCTGCCCCTCGTGAGTGTCTTTTGTGTTCACTCCCCCTCTGACTGCAGGCTCAGTATGTTCCCGTGGTTCACTGTGTGAGCAGAGAGCGGCGGGTTTTGTTTGCATTGCAGCAAGACTGTTGGTTCAGTATCGTAGTCAAGAGGCCCTGGTTTCTAATAGGCTTTTCTCTTTTTAATTTAAAGAGGTTCTCAATGTACCCCCAAGGGCAATTAAACCGTGTGCTGCCTTGTCTGTTAACTTCATGTTTTGCGAACTAGAAGCCCAGCGCTGCAGGCCACGTGCCTTGTTCCGGGGAACATGCAGCCGCCTGCTCTCGGGACTCTGCACTATCAACCCTGCAGAGCTACGCTCTGTAGATGCCGGAGGCTCCCAGTCTTGCACCTCCTTCCGCCCTGTGACTGTGAGGCCAGGGCCATCCCCAAGCAGGGTGCCTGCTTGAGAAGCACCATCAATGACATACATTCTCACTTTTCCTTCTGATTCTCACTTCAATCCTGTGCTTACAATGCTGTTCCGACCTCTCAGATGAGGAAACTGAGGTTCAGAGTGCTCCTGTGGCTTGTCCAAGGCCGCATACGCAGGGTTTGAATCCTGTGGAAAGTAGCCTCCAGACTGAGACTCTTTTCCTGGACTCATGCCCAGCTCTGGTTTGTGGCTAGGACGCATTACTGACGTTCCCCTGCTCCCATCCTCAGCGGCCCCCCTGCCTCCCTATTTGTCACCTGGTGAAAATAATTGGTGTTGGAGAAGACTCTTGAGAGTCCCTTGGACTGCAAGGAGATCCAACCAGTCCATTCTGAAGGAGATCAACCCTGGGATTTCTTTGGAGGGAATGATGCTAAAGCTGAAACTCCAGTACTTTGGCCACCTCATGTGAAGAATTTACTCTTTGGAAAAGACTCTGATGCTGGGAGGGATTAGGGGCAGGAGGAGAAGGGGACGACCGAGGATGAGATGGCTGGATGGCATCACGGACTCGATGGACATGAGTTTGGGTGAACTCTGGGAGTTGGTGATGGACCGGGAGGCCTGGCGTGTTGCGATTCATGGAGTCTCAAAGAGTCGGACACGACTGAGCGACTGAACTGAACTGAAAATAATTTGGCTGCAAAAGACACTGGAGAAAGGAGACAAGAATGGCAATGCAGGCCTGTGAAGTGTGTGGGGATGAGAAAGGCAGGATCTTGGCCTTGGTGATGGGGGTGGGGGTGTTGTGGTGGGGGGGCAGGACCAAAATGTACAAGTGCTGCGGGCAGGCTGAAACAATCGCCAAAGCTCCCACACCCATGGTCTCACTCTCTTTTTCATTAACTGTCTTTTTCTCTAATTGAAAACTAATAAATGTTCATAGTTAAAAAAAAATCAAATCTACTTCTATTTCATACCTCCAACTTCCCAGTCACCCTCCAAGGAAGGACAAACTGTCTTCTTTCTCCTTCAGGGATATTCCGATATTCTAGACACACACACACACACTTTCTCCCTTTCATTTTCACAGATAGGACATAATCCGCACAATGTCTTGTACCTGATTTTGTCCTCCTGAAGACTCCTCCACACCAGCTCACATAGGTCTGTCTCATCCTCTTCCTTCTCTCCCACGACTCACAGATTCCATGCTGGGGCTGGTCCTTCATTTATCCAGCGAGGCTCTATTGCTGGGGTCACTTGGGGCTAAGACTGTTATACACAATGCTGGGGAAAGCATCCTTGCCCATTCATTTTCAAGTATCTCTACAGTGAATTCCTAGAGGCTGAACTGACGAAGGAGGAGTACCTGCTCCCTCTCAGTGTGACCTAAATTTTCAGTCTGTATTAGAAGGCACCATAGGCTGAATCCTGATGCCTAAATATATAATCCCTGGATCCTGCATGTTACATAATGTGAAATAAGCGTCTTTGCAGGTGTGACTAAGCTAGGAACTTTGAGAGGGAGAAAGTAGCCTGGAAATTACCCAAGTGGGCCCAGTGTCCTTATAAGAGGGAGAGGGATGTCTGATTCAGACAGAACAGAAGAAGACCCCACGTTGGAAGCAGAAGGAAGCAGCAGGGATATTACACGCTAGCTTTGAAGATGGAGAAAGGGGCGAAGAACCCATGAACGCAGCTGGACAATTGGGAAACGCACCAACAGTCTTCCCCGCACCTGTGTAAGGAAGCACTCTGAAACACCTTGGTTTTAGCCCAGTAAAACCGTTTTGGATTTCTGGCCTCTTAAACAGTAAGAGGATAAATTTCTGTTGCGTGAAGCCGCTTGCTGCTGCTGCTGCTGCTGCTGAGTCGCTTCAGTCGTGTCCGACTCTGTGCGACCCCATAGACGGCAGCTCACCAGGCTCCACCATCCCTCGGATTTTCCAGGCAAGAACACTGGAGTGAGTTGCCATTTCCTTCTCCAATGCATGAAAGTGAAAAGTGAAAGTGAAGTCGCTCAGTCGTGTCCGACCCTCAGCGACCCCATGGACTGCAGCCCCACCAGGCTCCTCCGTCCATGGGATTTTCCAGGCAGGAGTCCTGGAGGGGGTGCCACTGCCTTCTCCGCGCGAAGCCGCTTAGTTGCGGTTATTTGCCGTAGATCGCTAATACCAGGGAGGAGGCTGAGCGCGCCGGTGGGGGTTTGGCAGAGCGCTGCAGTCTCCCCCCACCTCCACGCCGGGCTCGGTCGACCAATGCATCTCCCTTTAGCCCGGACCGTGCCTCACCCAGCAGAGCGAGGTCTTGCTTATCAGCCCCACTCTCGGGAAAGCAAACAGCTGTCAAGCACCATGTGAAAATATTTCCTTCAGCCACCCACACAACTCACTGAGAAGATTTGGACAAATAACATTTTCTTTGACTTCGTGTCTTTCCAACGCTGTTTGGTTGCCCCTGTAGATTACCCAGAGGGGACATCGCATGTTCATAAACGTGGAAGTTCCTCAGCAGTAGCTTTGTGACTCCTTGCGGCAAAGCATTGCGATGGTGGGAGGGGTCCAATTTAACGTCATGTCAGGACCCCAAGGCCAACTGATTTCTGGAAAGTGAGCAGTCCCTTTCAGATGGGGCTGTCTTGGTTTCTGGAGTGAAGAAAGCAGTGTTCATAGCGATTCTGTCTGGGAAGAGGTGTGAATCAAGAGGAATTATTTGAAATCTGACACGTGCTTTCAAAGGTTCAAATCCGGCTGTGGGGTCCTTGAGGAAAGGGAAGGAAGAAAACTGCTGAGCAAATAAACTCCATCTCATATAAAGCCGTTTGAGGCAAATGAGTTATGGAAGGTGCCTGTAATTTGCACATAGATGCTTGATTAAAGCCCACCTTGACCATTTTCCCACTGTTTCCTCATCTATTTCCCATACAGAGACATTCTTTGCCAACAAAGTTCCGTCTCATCAGGGCTATGGTTTTTCCCGTGGTCATGTATGGACGTGAGAGTTGGACTGTGAAGAAAGCTGAGCGCTGAAGAACTGATGCTTTTGAACTGTAGTGTTGGAGAAGACTCTTGAGAGTCCTTTGGACTGCAAGGATATCCAACCAGTCCATTCTGAAGGAGATTACCCCTGAGATTTATTTAGAAGGAATGATGCTGAAGCTGAAACTTCAGTACTTTGGCCACCTCATGAGAAGAGTTGACTCGCTGGAAAAGACTCTGATGCTGGGAGGGATTGGAGGCAAGACGAGAAGGGGACAACAGAGGATGAGATGGCTGGATGGCATCACTGACTCGATGGATGTGAGCCTGAGTGAACTCCGGGAGCTGGTGATGGACAAGGAGGCCTGGTGTGCTGTGATTCATGGGGTTGCAAAGAGTCAGACACGACTGAGCAACTGAACTGAACTAAACTGACCATTTTTAGATGCCGGGAATACCTCTCCGCCTTACCCCTCCTCTTAAGCAGTCTCCTGCTTCTGAAGTACCAATCTTTGCTCAGCATCAAGCCTTTGAGACTTACGGGGTGGGGTGGGGGGTCTGCTCTCTAAACCACCTGTTAGAGTAATCCAAGGATCCTCGACCTCCCCCTCCAAGGCAAGTGGATCAGGCCACGCAGCAGGCTGACAGTCTAATCATTCCAGCCATCAGAGGCGTCTCCTGTGTCTCTAATCTACCTTGACAAGGCGGTGGCTTGTCACCTGAGGCCTCTTTAATTGGCTGTGTGATTGACACAAGTGTAGGGGGCTGTTTATTTTAAGAACTGAGGAGAGCTTTTGCCTTCAAAATTAGCTCAGTTACATGATGCCACAGACCTAGTCTGCACCCTCCAGAGGCTGGAATCTGAGTCTTGCGTTCCGCCTCTAGGCAACTAGCAAGAATGGCTAGAAGAGACACCCACGCAGCTTTCTGTTCATGGTTTGCCTTTCACGGAAGGTCTCCTCAGCCCTAGGCCAGCCTGCCGTCCACTTTCAGCGCATTATGACACAAGCTGCTACAGTCCTAATGTAGGTGGCACCGCAACAAATGCACGATGTTTTGGTTGCAAGTGACAGAAATTATTATTATTTTTTAAAATCAGAGTTCATATAAATTGAAAGTCCGACAGCTGAGCTTCGCCTGGGTTTGGGCGCTTAAACAGTATGGACAGGGCTCTGTTACTGTCTTTGCAGCTCTCAGCTCTGCCTTCCTGCTGGGGGAATCTTCTCCTCACATAGGAGGAGAGATGACATGCGGCAGCGCCTTACCGGGTGCGAAAGGCCCTCCTCCCCGAGGGTGAGCACGCCTCACAGAGCCCGTGTTAGCACTGAGGGAGGGCTCGGACTGGCCCAGCTTGCGTCACACGCTCTCCTCCTAGATCAATCACTGAACACAGGAAAATGAAGCTCTGTGATTGGCCAAGCACCAGTCATGTGACCAGGAGGATACCCAATGGGCTGTGTCTGGCAGAACCTCCGGAAACAGGGAAAATTCCCTTCCTCGATGGCAGAGGGGGCCAGCCAGAGCGAGAGAGCAAATTCTGCACAGACTGTAGAACTGAAACTTTCAAGTCCAGTGCCCTGGCAAGCTCTGTGTCTCCACTGTCTCCTCTGACTAGCTTCTCCCTATCCAGCAGGATAGCCTGTCAGGAAAACCAGCCTGGAGCTGTCAGGAGGGAGGGTCCTGAACGGTGGGAAAGCTGGCTGGGTTTCTCCACCCTCAGGAGGCTGTGCTAGTAAATGGGAATGGATCGCTCTGCCTCTGGTCACGGAGACTTAACTGATCAGAAGCGATTCTTGCCTCCTCCAGAGGACGGCAAACGCAGGGGGCTCCTTGAACGGGTGTTGATAAACCCAGAAAGGAAGCAGCAGTCACGCTGGCGGTTTCTTTGTAGACCTGCAACCCCTGCCAGGCCCGCTTTCCCTATACCCTTGTCTCCTTTGGCAGGTTGGCTGGCACTGGCCCAACCTCAGCTAGAACGTCTGTTCTAAGGCTGGGAAACGTGCATGTTTTCTCTGGTCTGGCCTCTTGTAAGTTTCAAAGATAGCCTTTCCTCATTGCACTTTCTTTGACTGTTTCCTGGGTTTTTAAGCATCAGTCCTGATGTGATCGTCATCTGCTGCAGTTCTAAAACTTTAAAGAACATTTGGTTATCGATCATTTAAGGCTTCTTAGTGTGTCTTATCTGTGAAATTAAAAGACGTTTGCTCCTGGGACAAAAAGCTATGACCAAGCTAGAGAGCATATTAAAAAGCAGAGACATTACTTTGCTGACTAAGGTCAATCTAGTCAAGGCTATGGTTTTTCCTGTGGTCATGTATGGATGTGAGAGTTGGACTGTGAAAAAAGCTGAGTGCCGAAGAAATGATGCTTTTGAACTGTGGTGTTGGAGAAGACTCTTGAGAGTCCCTTGGACTGCAAGGAGATCCAACCGGTCCATCCTAAAGGAGATCAGTCCTGGGATTTCTTTGGAAGGAATGATGCTAAAGCTGAAACTTCAGTACTTTGGCCACCTCATGCAAAGAGTTGACTCATTGGAAAAGACTCTGATGCTGAGAGAGATTGGGGGCAGGAGGAGAAGGGGATGACAGAGGATGAGATGGCTGGATGGCATCACTGACTCAATGGATGTGCGTCTGAGTGAACTCCGGGAGCTGGTGATGGACGAGGAGGCCTGGGGTGCTGCGATTCATGGGGTCGCACAGAGTCGGATATGACTGAGTGAGTGAACTGAACTGAACTGAAGAACATGTGTGCTCAAGTGAGCATGGGAGATGCCTGGTCTACCTCTTGTAGATCTAGAATACATATTAGCGCATTAAAGGTTCTGAGAAATCCTGTGATAAAGAAGTCCGTTTAATTTTGTTGAACAAGCTCATTTACTCAAGGGAGGGCCTTTTTGCCTCAGCACATCGTTAACTTGCCCAGGAAGGTTTTCCCTAAGCACCCTTGGAAAGCTCAGTCTTAAAGAAAAGTGAGGCTGAAATGCACACGCAGCTGGAATAAGCATTACCCTTGATCTAGCAAAGCTCACCTTTATTTTTTGTCTCCCACATTCCTGATGCTTTATTCAGTGGAGGTAATTTGTCCAACCTACTGCAGCAGGTCATTTGATTTTTCTGCTCACTTTGGAATAATAAAGTACTACAGTAAGTCTCAAACAGAGTCCAAGTTCAGGAATTTGAATGCTCTAAGATATTCAACTTGACTTCGATCTTGACTTAGCTCAAGCCTGCCGTGGAAACGTGGGGTCACTGCCAGCTCCTCCCTCTGGCTCTCTACGTTCCTCGCCGCCCACTCTTTCCATTTATCTATTTATTTTTTCTTTTGGCAGTGCTGGGCTGAGTCTTCACTGCATCCCTCAGTCCTCCCTCTGGCTCTCTGTGCTCCTCCTCGCCCACTCTTTCCACTGATCTGTTTATTTTTTCTTCTGGTGGTGCTGGGCTGAGTCTTCACTGCATCCCTCAGGCTTTCTCTTGCTGTGGAACGTGGGCTCTGGAGCTTGCCGGCCATCTCAGTGGGGCACAGGGGCTTAGTAACCCTGCAGCACATGGGATCTTGGTTCCCTGATTTAGGGACTGAAACTGTCCGCTGCATTAGAAGGCAGATTCCTGACTACAGGACCACAGGGAAGTCCATCCTCCTCAGCGACTCTTTACTGCAGTTTCAACTTTTCCTCGGGGGAGGGAGGAGACTCTTGAGAGAGGGCAGCCCACACTCTTCTCTTCGACTCTGCTTGTTCTAAGCTCACTCTGCTCACTGCACATCAGGCCAATCAATCTGAGAGATGAGGCATTGAGGCAAGGAATAAGACTTTATTAGAAAGCCAGCAGGCCAAGAAGATGGAAGACTAATGTCTCAAAATAACCATCGTAAGGAGTCTCGATACCAGGTCATTTTATAGAACAGGGATGGGAGGGAAGTGAGAAAATAAAGTAAAAAGGCCATTAATCTGATAAATATCCCTTAGAATGGCAAGCCTTGGCCAGAGGATGTGTTAATTTCTTCCTTCCTGCCATCCACAGGTAAACAGGGTCCTGAACAAAAGCACTTTAGTTTAACAGTCAGGCAGAGGGCAAGGTTCTCTGAGGCAGGCAGTTATGAATGATTCTAATAACAAAAACAGTGAAAAGCAAGTCAGAGTTCCAAAATGTTTGGTGGCTCAGTGGTAAATCATCCACCTGCAATGCAGGAAACACAAGTTCGATTCCTGGGTCAGGAACATCCCTTGGAGGAGGGCATGGCAATCCACGCCAGTATTCTTGCCTGGAGAATCCCATGGACAGAGGAGTCTGCCGGGCTAGAGTCCTTGGGGTCGAAAAGGAGTTGGACACAACTTGGCAACTAAACCACCACCAAATGGCTCTTCCCCGCCAGATGCTCTCTCTGGGCTTGGGGATGGTCAGGGCTGGCCCTTATTGGCAGGCATTGCTCTGGAGAAGCCCTGCTGAGCCCTGTCCCCTGCATCCCGTTGGCTCAGGCAGGAGCACCTCTGTTCTGAGGGGACCCCCTGCAGCCCGGAGGTATGC
This sequence comes from Madoqua kirkii, assembly GCA_006408675.1. NCBI lineage: Eukaryota > Metazoa > Chordata > Mammalia > Artiodactyla > Bovidae > Madoqua > Madoqua kirkii. Next base: position 10,711 of record SJYC01000031.1, read on the forward strand.
AGCAGGAAGTTCCATCTTGTACAATTTCTTCAGAAGACAGTAGAGCTTCTGAGACCAACGGATCCACTCTCCTCTACAGATGCAGCCTCTGAGGGCCCTGAGCCTGTGCTCTGAGGTTGCTGTGGCTTCCTGGCTCAGCCAGAGTTTGGGGGAATATTATAACCCCCCGTCTAGTGGGGGGCTTCCTCAGCCCTGCTCTGGCTGTCCCTGAGGGAGCAGCAAGCCCCGTGTCTCAGCCCTGCCCTGGGGCCCCAGAGCAGTGAGTCAGCATTCCATCTGCCCAGTACTCCTTGGGTGGCAGAAACACCTCATCTTCCATCCGAGTCCATGTAAGGTTCCTCAGTCACATGTCCGGCCCCATTCCTCTGAGGCCTCAGCATTTCAAAGCCCTGGACTTGGAATCAGAAGCTGGTACCTGTATCCCTACCTCTAGAGGCTCAGCGAGGTTACAAAGAAGTCCTCTCACTTCAGTCCGAATTCTTGGTCTGCCAAGGGATCCAGGAACAGAATATTATGGTAGGTTATCACATCTGCATATGGAAAGTATCATTCTCATTGTCCCTTTGGGATCTTGACCTTGTCACATGGGTTCACCAGTTGAAACTCATTCTGGAATAGTGTTCTATCATTCGGTCACAGAGGGTGAGCCTCTAGCATTGCCTAACATATGATAGGTGCTCAGAATCTGACCTTTGTTTTGTGTTCTCTCTTCCTCTAAATCAAAGCCTCCCCATTTTTCTAAAGCCAGCTCCAATAATTCTCCTCTGCAAGTCCTCTAAAGAACGTAAAGAAATAAAGGAAAACAGTAGAACGGGAAAGACTAGAGATCACTTAAAGAAAATTAGAGATACCAAGGGGACATTTCATGCAAAGATGGGCACGATAAAGGACAGAAATGGTATGGACCTAACAGAAGCAGAAGATACTAAGAAGAGGTGACAAGAGAATACACAGAACTGTACAAAAAATATGTTAATGACCTGGATAACCACAATGGTGTGATCACTCACTTAGAGCCAGACATCCTGGAATGTGAAGTCAAGTGGGACTTAGGAAGCATCACAACAAAGCTAGTGGAGGTGATGGAATCCCAGTCAAGCTGTTTCAAATCCTAAAAGAAGATCCTGTGAAAGTGCTGCACTCAATATGCCAGCAAATTTGGAAAACTCAGCAGTGGCCACAGGACTGGAAAAGGTCAGTTTTCATTCCAGTCCCAAAGAAAGGCAATGCCAAAGAATGTTCAACTACTGCACAATTGTCGTCATTTCACATATTAGCAAGATAATGCTCAAAGTCCTTCAAGCTAGGCTTCAGTAGTATCTGAACTGAGAACTTCCAGATGTACAAACTGGATTTAGAAAAGGCAAAGGATCCAGAGATCAAATTGCCAACATCCATTGGATCATAGAAAAAGCAAAGGAACTTAAAAAAAAATCTGCTTCAATGGCTATGCTAAAGGTTTTGACTATGTAGATCACAACAAAATTTGGAAAATTCTTCAAGAGATGGGAATACCAGACCACCTTATTTGTCTCCTGAGAAACCCGTATGCAGGTCAAGAAGCAGCAGTTGGAACCAGACATGGAACAATGGACTGGTTCCAAATTGGGAAACGAGTATGTCAAGGCTGTATATTGTCACCCTGCTTATTTAACATACATGCAGAGTACATCATGTGAAATGCTAGGCTGGATGAAGCACAAGCTGGAATCAAGATTGCTGGGAGAAGTATCAATAACCTTAGATATGCAGATGACACCACACTAATGGCTGAAAGCGAAGAGAAACTAAAAGCCTCTTGATGAAAGTAAAAGAGGAGAGTGAAAAAGATGGCTTCAAACTCAACACTCAGAAAACTAAGATCATGGCATCTGGCCCCATCACTTCATGGCAAATATAGGGAGGAATAGTGACAGATTTTATTTTCTTGGGCTCCCAAATCACTGCAGATGGTGACTGCAGCCATGAATTAAAAGACGCTTGCTCCTTGGAAGGAAAGCTATAACAAACCTAGATATTGTATTAAAAAGCAGAGATACCACTTTGGCGACCGCAATCTATGACTATAAGGTTCGTATAGTCAAAGCTATGGTTTTTCCAGTAGTCTTGTATGGATGCGAGAGTTGGACCATAAAGAAGGCTGAGTACTGAAGAACTGATGTTTTCAAATTGTGGTGCTGGAGAAGACTCTTGAGAGTCCCTTGGACAGCAAGGAGATCAAACCAGTCAATCCTAAAAGAAGTCAACCCTGAGTATTCATTGGAAGGACTGATGCTGAAGCTCTAATACTTTGGCTACCAGATGTGAGAAACCAACTCACTGGAAAAGACCCTGGTGCTGGGAAAGACTGAAGGCAGGAGAAGGGGACGACAGAGGATGGGATGGTTGGATGACATCACTGACTTAATGGACATGAGTTTGAGTAAACTCTGGGAGTTGGTGATGGACAGGGAGGCCTGGTGTGCTATAGTTCATGGGGTTGCAAAGAGTCAGAGACAACTTAGCAACTGAACAACAACAACAAGTCTTTCAAACCAGTCACCCAAGAGTGATTATAGTTAATGGAGTCTCAAATCCCTGTCACTAGCAGACAGCTGTGATACCTGGCTTAGGTATTGGTTATCCTCTTGAGTTTGTAAAATTCCCTACTTGGGCTGGTCTTTCTGTCCCCAACTCTGTTTAGATAAAGTTGGTGTTTAACATTGTGAAAACTTAAGCTGTACAACGGCTTCCCTGGTGGCTCAGTGGGTAAAGTATCCGCCTCCAATGCGGGAGACCTGGGTTTGATCCTTGGGTTGGGAAGATCCCCTGGAGAAAGAAATAGCAACCCACTCCAGTACTCTTGCCTGGAAAATCCCATGGACTGAGAAGCTTGGTAGGCTACAGTCCATGGGGTCGCAAAGAGTCGGACACAACTGAGTGACTTCACTTGACTTCACTTCACGCTGTACAACATGTTGAGCTGATACAATCATGCGTCACAAAAGAGCTGCCGCAGTACTGGCACCTAACACCTCTCTCGTCACCCAATTACTGTGTCTTTTTTGTGGCAAGAATATTTAAAATCTTAGCTTTTATGTATGTAATGCAGTATCTTTAGCTATAATCACCATGATGCACATTAGATCCCCAGAACTTACTGAGCTTTCAGCTGCAGTTGAACACTTTGGCCCAGCCCCCCCAGCCCCCGGCAACCACTGCTGTGCTTTCTGTCTCTCTGAGTTCAGCTTTTTTGGCTTCCATGTATAAGTGAAGTCGCACAGCATTTGTCTTTCTCTGGCTTATTTCACTTAATGTAGCATTGGGAGGTCTTTTGGGGGCTGGGGCAGGTGTTAGCTTCAGCACCCGGGGTCCTCACTGAGTTCTGTGGGGTCTTCTGTGTGGTGAGTGGACTTTGGTGCAGTTGTGGTGTTTGGCCTCAGGAGCTGCAGTCCGGAGGCTCTCGAAGCTGTGAGCCACGGGCTCAGGAGTTGCAGCGCGTACGCTCAGCTGCTCCACGGCACGTGGGATCTTAGTTCCCTGATCAGGGATGAAACTCGTGTCCCTTGCATTGCAGGGTGAATTTACTGTACCACCAGGGAAGTCCTTAAATGTCCTTTTAATAAATGAATAAGCTGATTATATAAAGCAAAGAGAGAAGGTGAAGAGAAGCAAATGTGTGCATGCAGGCCCAAAATTACTGTAATAAAGGTGTGTGGTGGCATTTCCAGGAAAAAGCTCAGGTTCTAGAGTTATACTGACTCTACCATTAATGACCCTATGACCTTAGGGACATTATTTATATTAGTTAACGTACCATTTTAACTAATATGACAAAGAGTCGCAGTAGCAACAAATTAAATTTGAGTGAACTCCGGGAGCTGGTGATGGACAGGGAGGCCTGGCATGCTGCAATTCATGGAGTCGCAAGAGTTGGACACGACTGAGTGACTGAACTGAACTAAACTGAGGCAGAACCCCGATGCTGAGCAGCGGTTGGAGGTCTCTGGGTGGGAAGTGGGAAGCTAGTGCCCGCCTCTGCTAAGGGTTGAATGTGATTTTCTTCATGGAGGCCCGTGCCTGGAGGAGGATGGATGGCCTTGGAGACTGGGAGGCCACTTAGGAGGCTGGGATGAGAGTCCTCGTGAGATGGGAAGGGGCCTGAACCGGAGCCGTGAGAATGGCAGGGTGGGGATGGGCTTGGGAACCATTCCGCAGGGAGCGGAATGGATGGAGTGAAGACTAGGTACCGAATGGGGTTTTACCAGTGACCACTGACAAAGAGGGAGACCCCAGAGAGCGGGGCAGATTCGAGAGGAAGAAAGTACATTCAGAGCCTGCAGATGTGAGTCTGAGCACCTCCCAGCAATGGGAAATTTGAAGTGTGCTGATAAAATTGATGTCAGAGAACTAAAGACTTTACCAAAATGATAAAGATGCTTAATCAAATGTACTGTTGCCTCTTGGAGGATGATCTAATGTCTAAAATTTCAGACAGCCTAAATAAAATTCAGTCTTGGGGAATAACTTCTTTTCCCTTTCTGGAGCCTGAGCTGTTGTAACTCCCTCTTTACACACAAGCAAGCCAGGGCTGTGTCTCACTTGATACACACAGGGCATTTCCGGAAGCCCTGAAGGGTTGGGGTGCCTCTCGCCAGAGGGTGGAGGAACATTTGACCGTTTCTCCTCTTCCTTTCCTCCCCAATGTCCTCCTTTGATCTGGAGATATCCAGACCTTAGTCTTCAGTCCAGCTGTGAGAAAACCTTTCCAATTTGTGCTCACAGTGGCAGGAAGAGGTTAAAAGTATCGTCTTGAGCTGAATTGCAGATCCAAAATGAAAACTGAACAGGAGATGGTGAGTGGTTTTTTCCCTTTCAAAAATTTCCATCGTTGTCATAAATTGATTATGCAAAAAGTGTAAACCATTTAAACATCACCTTGAGAGTTCGCAAGGACAGTGGAAGGTGCCGGGTGGAGGTGGAGCCTGGAGATCCTCCCCAGCCATGCACGGTCACTGGCCGCACCATCTCACCCTGCAGAGCTTGGAGTGACTGTCACCTGGTCCTGAGGAATTCACTCATCATGCTGTAGGTTTGACCTTGAACATTCTGAGCTGGGAGGCAGAATTTATCCATCGCTCTAGCTATTATTATGCTGATTTTCACTACACATTTGGAGACCCAAGTGGTCCAGGCTAAGAACAGTATTACATTCATCATTCACCAAAATGGAGTAATTAGAATGTAACTGAAATCCCACAATGTATTTTGTGGGGCTTTCCTGGTGGTGCAGAATCAGAGACCTGGGTTCGATCCCTGGGTTGCATTTTATAGAGAGCATCAATGGTTTAGCTCAAACATAATCGCCCATAATGCTTTATCCAAGTTCTGTGGCCACAGGGGCCTCAACACCGCCGAGGACTTCACTGTCCCCACATTGGGTGTGGCTTCAGATGCTCTGTTTCTTGGGGATCTGAGAGTGCTGCCAGTGGGTCTGTAGCCAACTTATCACTGGGCTGCAGGGCTGGGACTAGGGGATCACAAGCTAGGACTACAGAGCTTCCCGGATGGCCCAGTGGTAAAGAATCCACCTGCCAATGCAGAAGATGCAGGAGTTCAGTCCAGTCACTCAGTTGTGTCCAACTCTTTGTGACTCCATGGACTGCAGCAGGCCAGGCCCCCTGTCTATCACCAACTCCCGGAGTTTACCCAAACCCGTATCCATTGAGTCAGTGATGCCATCCAGCCATCTCGTCCTCTGTTCTCCCCTTCTTCTCCCACCTTCAATCTTTCCCAGCATCAGGGTCTTTTCAAATGAGTCAGCTCTTCGCATGAGGTGGCCAAAGGTTTGGAGTTTCAGCCTCAGCATCAGTTCTTCCAGTGAACACCCAGGACTGATCTCCTTTAGGATGGACTGGTTGGATCTCCTTGCAGTCCAAGGGACTCTCAAGAGTCTTCTCCAACATCACAGTTCAAAAGCATCCATTCTTCAGCGCTCAGCCTTCTTCACAGTCCAGCTCTCACACCCACGCATGACATGGTTTGGACTTGGGATGGTCAGTAGACACTGTCAGTAGCCTTGGGATGCTTCCTGATGCGCTGCTCCAGG
>SJYC01000032.1:0-36659 GCA_006408675.1 Madoqua kirkii
AGTTGTGTCCAACTCTTTGTGACTCCATGGACTGCAGCAGGCCAGGCCCCCTGTCTATCACCAACTCCCGGAGTTTACCCAAACCCATATCCATTGAGTCAGTGATGCCATCCAGCCATCTCGTCCTCTGTTCTCCCCTTCTTCTCCCACCTTCAATCTTTCCCAGCATCAGGGTCTTTTCAAATGAGTCAGCTCTTCGCATGAGGTGGCCAAAGGTTTGGAGTTTCAGCCTCAGCATCAGTTCTTCCAGTGAACACCCAGGACTGATCTCCTTTAGGATGGACTGGTTGGATCTCCTTGCAGTCCAAGGGACTCTCAAGAGTCTTCTCCAACATCACAGTTCAAAAGCATCCATTCTTCAGCGCTCAGCCTTCTTCACAGTCCAGCTCTCACACCCACGCATGACATGGTTTGGACTTGGGATGGTCAGTAGACACTGTCAGTAGCCTTGGGATGCTTCCTGATGCGCTGCTCCAGGAGGCCATTGTTAAATGGCTGGAGCTACATGTGAACTGACGGCAGCAGTGTGCTGGTAGGTGTTAACCACTGGCTCTCTGGGAAAAGCCCTGGTTTGTCATGTTTGCCAATTTCTATGGTGTAAACACTCCTCTGTGGCTGATTTCAAGTTTCCATCACAGAGTCACTGACCACACCATTGGGAACAGACAATCTCCAAAGAGCTTTTTATTTTCAGTCATCTCTGATTCTGAATCACACTGTGACCTCTAACACCTCTTAGAAAGTTGCATCCCCTTACGTCATTGCTTTTTGAATTCCTCTCAAAGCAGATACACGTGAGGACTTTGCTGGGAAAGTGAGAGTCCAGGGAGCAGAAGTGGAGAGTAGGGGGATGATCATCAGGGAGGAGGAAGATGCAAAGCCAGGCGCATTCAGCGCGACGGGCTGCCCCGGCCTGCTGGACTGGCTGAGAGGTCACAGTCAAGCCATGTCACTCAGACTGGGACTTGACCTCTTGCACCAGGACTGGAACCCAGCCAAAACTCAGGTTGGGACTTGAACCCACGGTCTTTTAACTGAGATCACATAACTGGTCTCAGGACTTAAGGAAGCTCGGGTTCTTGATGTCCCACCACAGAAAAAAATTTAATGAGAGACGAAGTGATAGGTACAAGGTGGGTGTACCTAGAGAGATACACATTCCATGGACAGAAAGTTGTCTGTCCCAAAAGGTTAGAGTGGCCCCAAGGCAGGGGTTGTCTCAGAAAGTGAGAGCAGTCAGAGGAGAATCATGCTCCGCAGACAGAGTGTGAGCCATCTCAGATGAAAGTGACCTTGAAATAGGATGTGGTTAGTTTTTATGGGCTGGGTAATTTCATAGGCTAGTGAGTGGGAAGAGTATGCCACTATTTGTGGGGAAAGTTGGAGGTTCCCAGGAACTGGACCACCTCTCACTTTTTGGTCTTTAATGATTGCCCTTGGAACTGTCATGGCGCTGGTGGGTGTGTCCCTTAGCTCAGGCTCTTACAAGGAGCATGTGATGAGGCTCAAGGTCCACTAGGAGTCAGATATTCCACCATCTGGGACCTGATTGGTGCTAACCCGTTTTTGTCATACACCATGATGCAGTTTTGGTCATATCCATCCTTTAAAAGCTGTGCCCTGCCCCCGTGCCTCCTGTTGCAGTGTGAAATGCATCTGTGGGGCTGGTTGGAGGGAGGAGAGACAATGCCTGTACCCATTCCTGCTCTGTTTCAAAATGGGCACGACTTTGACCTTGCATTGCTCTTTCTTTCTCTGCCTCTGTCTCTGTCTCTCTCTCCTTGGAATACTTGTCCTGTCAACCCAGCCAGCATGTTGTGAGAAAGCCCAAGCCACTTGGATAAGCCATAGGCAAGTATTCCAGCCAGTTGTCCCAGCTAGGTTCTCCACCAACAGCCAGCACCAACCTCCAGCCACATGAGTAAACAAGCCTTCAGATGATTCCTGCCACCATATTTGAAGTTTTCCAGTGGGAGGCCAGCTGTCATGAGTTGTGAACAAGCTATCTCATTCTGCCCTGACCAAATTTTGGCCACCAACACACACCATCCCACAAAGAGATAATAAATATTATTGTTGTCTTAAATCATCCACTTTTGGAGTAGTTTCTCAGCAACAGATAGTTATGAACCCATCTTTCTTTCATACAAGTCCCTTTTTAGCCTTTGATTTCCAAACTGAAGAGTCCTTTCTTGTGGTCCAAGTAAATCAAGCCAATCGATCCTAAAGGAAATCAATCCTGAATGTTCATTGGAATGATTGATGCTGAAGCTGAAACTCCAATAGTTTGGCCACCTGATGTGAAGAGTTGACTCATTGGAAAAGACCCTGATGCTGGGAAAGATTGAGGGCAGGAGGAGAAGGGGACGACAGAGGATGAGATGGTTGGATGGCATCACCGACTCAATGGACATGAGTTTGAGCAGGCTCCAGGAAATAGTGAAGTTACAGGGGAGCCTGGCGTGCTGCAGTCCATAGAGTTGCAAAGAGTCAGGCACAGTCTAGTGACTGAACAGAAACTCTTGTGAACTCTGTCTTCAAACAGCTTAGTGCCTGCTTGGAATCCCTGTGTCTTGACCTGTGGGGCGACACTGGTTCTGATAGACCTGAGGACCACTGCAGGGGCACGCAAGGCCTCTGAGTGTACTCCCGTGCTTATGGTAAGGCATGGAGTGGGCGAATCTTGGAAAGGAAAAAGGAAAGAGGTGAAGGAAGGGGAGGAGAGGGCGCTAGCAGGGACAAGGAGGGGTGGGTGATGGAAGAGAGGGAGTGTTGCTGAGGAGGCTGGTGGTCCGCACCCCGTGGCCCAGTCTTGCTGACTCACTTCCAGGGAGGCCTTGGATGACCCTCTCCCGGCAGGAATCTGATGAGTCACACACATGCAGTCAGGTAGGGTGCCGGAGGCTGTCTGCCTTCCTCCTTCGTGGCAGGAGACTCCAGCTGGGCATTGCCACGTCTGACTTTGACTAAACCACCTCCTCCTGTCAGGCTCTGTGCTAGACCCTGGGAACACGGGCCACTCCAAGTCCTTGCCCTCAGGGAGTTAGAACCCCTTCGAGAACAGAGTTTGAAACAGCTCAGTCATTGGTTATGCTTTCCAAGGGAGGTTTTAGCTAAAATTTAGGAAGAAGCTTCTGAAATAATTAAATACGTGAGTGGGGTCATGATGGGGCTTGGGGGCAGAGGAGGGGAGGCAGGAGGAACCTGACTGCATGGATTTAATTAAAAGAAAACGCACTGCCATTGATTCTGAAAGCCCTTGGCTGATGTTCATTAACCATCTGGGACTGATCTGGTGGTTGACTGTAGAGACTTTGGTAAATAAAACGAAAACAAATATTTCCAAATTGAGCATATTTTGAGTCTGATGATTGGACTTCAGTTAGAATACTTCTGAAGAGATTGAAATCAACTCAAACTGACTTAAGTAAAAAGGGAATTTATCAGCAGATGTAACTGATTAGTCCAGGTCTGGGTTGAGAATACAGATAGATTTCAGACTCAGATACATTCAATGAAGATTTGGTCTTTCTTCATCTCTATGCCCTGCCTTCCACCATATTGATTTCACCCTCATGTTTCCCAAGATGCTGCTAACTTTGCTAAGCTCTCCCCTCATGGTGGCAAGGTGGCTGCGTGGCTCCAGCTGTCATCCTCTCAGAGTCACCTTCCTCTAGCCTAGCATGCCTTTCAGAGGTCTCCGGTTAGGCTGTGTGCCCAGCTCTGAAGCTTTCACTGTGGCTGGTGTAGGACTGATCAGCTGGCTCAGGCCTACAGCCTGTGGAGCTGGGGGGTGGAGATAGGGAGGCTCGACCCAACCACGTGGACTAAGAGGGGAGGTTTGGATCATCACAGAAAAACTGGCGATTTTCATCAGAAAAGGGATGAATGCTGGGGAATACAATTAAATGGCCCCACAGTGGCCCAGAAACGAGACAATAGGAAGTGCTGGGGGCAGTGGAAGGCAGCTCAGCATGTAAAGGGAGTCAGGCTAAAGTGGTTCTGAAGTCAAGGTCAGGTTGGCCTCATTGCCACAGCAGAGAGGCTTACAGACCACATCCGTATCTGTGTGTGTGTGTGTGTTTCCCCTCCCACTGTAGACGGTGACAGCCATGGAGGTGCCCCATTCTCGTCTTTTTTCGAGAGAGAGTTGCCATTCAGCTCCAAACAGTGCGCTTAGTTTGAAGCTAAAGCCATGCTCTCCCAGGGCACCCTCAGCTAACAACTGTGCTTGGCAGGGGTACTAGAGCTGGCACTAGTCCTGCCCCACGTGAGACTCCTCTAACAGGCAATCTCTGCTCTGGATCTCCCCGTCCTGTTGGCTGAGACCATCAGATCTGCTTTGTTTGATCCCTGAATCACTGTATGGAAGGTCTCCCACCAATCAGGACGACCACACTCAACTGTTCAGTAAGCAAAAAATATTTCTGATGGGACTCTTTTACTAGGGCACAAATCCCATTCAGGAGGGTTCCACCCCTTCCAAAGTCCCCACCTCTGAAAACCATCACACTGGGGATCGAGTTTCAAGTATCCGGATTTGGAGGGTGGGGAGATAAGGATACAAATGTTCTGTCTGTGGCCTCTGTCTTTAAATAGCTGCCCTTAACCACAGCACAAAAACCTCTGTTAATCCAGCTGTCGGTTCAGTGTTTCAAATAATATTTTTATATAAATGTGGCATATATAGAAAGGTGCACAAAACGTGAATTCCTCAAGATCAATGAATTATCACAAAGCAAAACACCCCTGCACTCACCATCCACTTCAAGGGAAAAATCATTTCCTCACCCTAGTTGTTCTCCAGCCCCACCACACATCCATTCTCAAAAATTCTCACAAGTTTCCCATTCTAAGTTTAATAGAGGAAGCAGATTCATCCAACCTCTTTAGTCAATGGAGTGGCAGACTGGAAAAAGTAGAGAGAGACTTCATTTGGTTTTGTTGGCTCTAACCTTAAAAAGCAAGTTTTATCTTTAAGATGTTTTCAAAACCTGAATATTTTCCAGATTTTGCATAAGGCAACAGGGAGGTGGGGAGGCAGGAGTTCAGCTTTGTTCCATCCTTGTTCAGAAGTCTGATCTTGATATGCAAAGAATATAATTAAAATGGATTACAGACTATTAAATGCAAACAAGAACGAAATGATTGCAGTGTGTGTAAGCCAGTAATTAAAGCTTTAAAAGAGGAAAAAGTCACCATCACGTAAAACGTTTATTTGTCAAGGCTGGTAACAAATATTGACAGGAGAGCTTTTTTCTTTTATTTTCTTCTTAGCATCAGGCTCTCAGCAATTAGTGGTGCATATTCCAGAATCAATACAGCCTCGGGTCTGAAGCAGTAAGATCCATACATCTTAAAATTCGGTAGTATAATAGCAGACTGACTCCATAAAGCAGACTTCCTGGCAGTGTATTTCAATCAGTGCTTATTAGATAACAAACAGAAAGAAGTCAGGAGCAGCATCTCCTTAAATTGGTTTTATCGCAAAGATTCCCTTATGATGACCATCAGGGAGACAGGCTTTTTGGTCCCCTTTATTTTTTTAAATTTCTTTTTAACTGTTTTTAAATTGAAGTGTGGTTGATGGGAAGATTACATAATTTGCAGGTGGACAATATGTTGGGTCACAATTTTTAAAGGTTATACTCCATTTATAGTTACTATAAAATACCAGCTATATTCCCTGTGCTGTACATATATCCTTGCAGCTAATTTTATCCCTCTTAATACCCTTCCCCTCTTTTTGTCTCCTCTTTCCTTCTTTATGGGCGTTCCTGGTAGCTCAAATGGTGAAGAATCTGCCTGCAATGTGGGAGACCCGGGTTCGATCCCTGGGTCAGGAAGATCCTCTGGAGAAGGGAATGGTGTCCACTCCAGTATTCTTGCCTGGAGAACTCCATGGAGCCTGGCGGGCTAAAGTCCACGGGGCTGCAAAGAGTTGGACATGACTTACTGAATTAGTCTATAATATCCTTCTTTCCACTGGGGACCACTAACTTATTCTTTATGTCTGTGAATTTACCCCTTTTTTGTTAGATTTACTAGTTGGATAGTATGTTTAGATTCCATAAGAAGTGATAACCTACAATATTTGTCTTTTTCTGCCTGGCTTATTTCACTTAGAATAATGTTTTCCAAGTCCATACATGCTGGCAAAATTTCATTCTTTTGTATGACTGAGTAGTGTTTTACTGCGGAGAAGGTGATGGCACCCCACTCCAGTACTCTTGCCTGGAAAATCCCATGGAAAGAGAAGCCTGGTGGGCTGCAGTCCATGGGGTCGCAAAGAGTTGGACACGACTGAGCGACTTCCCTTTCACTTTTCACTTTCATGCACTGGAGAAGGAAATGGCAGCCCACTCCAGTGTTCTTGCCTGGAGAACCGAGGGACAGGGGAGCCTGGTGGGCTGCAGTCTATGGGGTCACACAGAGTCGGACACGACTGAAGTGACTTAGCAGCAGCAGCAGCAGCAGTGTTTTACTGTGTGTGATTTATATATACACCACTCTTCTTTATATATATGTGATATAAATATATATTTATATGTGTGTGTGTGTGTGTGTATCACTTCTTCTTCATCCCTCAGTTTGTTGATGGACACTTCGATCGCTTCCGTATTCTCCCAGTTGTGAATAGTGCCTATGCCATGCTTACTCAGTCATGTCCAGCTCTTTTAGGCCCATGGACTGCAGCCCATCATGTTCTTCTGTCCATGGGATTCTCCAGGCCAGAATACTGGAGTGGGTTGCGATGCCTTCCTCCAAGGGATCCTCCCAACCTGGGGACCAAACCTAGATCTCCCACATTGCAGGCAGGTACTTTACCAGCTGAGCCCCCAGGGACGCCCAAGAACACTGGACTGGGTAGCCCATCCCTTCTCCAGGGGATCTTCCCGACCCAGGGATCAAACCGGGGTCTCTTGCACTGCAGGCAGATTCTTTACCAGCTGAGCCCCCAGGGAAGCCCAGCTAGCACCTGAAATCCTCCCAGTTCACTTGCTTGCGCTGTGGGAGCTTCAGCCGTTAAAGCTGCAAGGGGATCAGAGCCTTCTTTGGATGCAAATGCCCCCTGTAGGTTCGCAGCCTGCCCAGCGGAGGCTGAGTCTTATCACAGGTAGAGACAGGCATCCCAGGCAGGGCCGTGACCCCCGGGGCCAGGAGACGACGGTCCCCGCTCCTGCCTGCCGTCAGGCTTGTGCAGTGTCCCTGTCTCCCCTGGGACAGCTCAGGCGCCAGATATCACCAAGCGCCAGGCGCCGGGCCTGTGGAGACGCATGAAGCCGAAGTTCTTGACCTCAAGTTGTCTTTGAGGAGTTGGTATAAATAACCCTCAGCATTCTTCCCACTCCTGTTTCCCTAACACTGTGAAATTCCCTTTATCTGGCTTTGTAAGAGGTGATGGATGCGCCTGGAGCTCCCTGCCTGCCTGTTTACAGACCTGGACTCCGGCTCTCGCTGGAGGTTTGCCCATCCAAGCAGTAAAATCCTTGTGGGACCAGTGTGTCTGTGAGTCTGAACCCATGCAGGGTTATAAATAAATTCCTCTCTCCAGGGCTGTAATGAGAATTAATGAGGTTTAATTCTACCAGGTCTTGCCGAGCAGGGGTCAGGCCATCAGGGGCTTCTGTGAATCACAGAACAGATTGTGTTTATTAGGACTGATCTCCTTGGAGCATCAGCACAAAGGGAAGCAGCCTGGTTCGCCACGAACCAAGAAGGCGGAGGTGCTGATGGCCAAACCCCAGAGTCGCTGCGTAAACAGAGGGGGTTGCTGGCAGGGCTGATGCCCGGCCACTGGGCAAGCCAAGGCCAGGCCCAGAGTGGGCTCAGAGCAAGAGAGAGGTCAACTGCCTCCCAGGGGCCTGGCGTGCTCTGGTGCAAGCCAGCAGAATGTGAACACCTGGGGATGGGGAGCCGGCCAGGCCCGAGGGTCTGGAGGGCATCCGAATCAGAGCTCCGTACCGTCTGTGGAGTGGGGGCTTCAAGGTGGTCATCCCTGGGTCCTCATGGGGATCAGAGGAATGTTGACTGCCTCTGGCTACAAGCAGCAGAGTTTGAATTCATTCATTCAACCATCTTTGACCTGACCTGCTTTATACTGTGTGGGACGAGTTTTGCAAAGACCTTGTCACAATTTTTGTCTGAGGACCTGTGGGAGGTCTCTGAGAGGTAGGAGGGTAAACCCTCTACAGGGGCATCATCTGTTTCCATGGCTACACAAGGACACAGAGTACCAGTGCATCCTTGGCTTAGAAGATCCAGGCACTGATGATGAGGGGGACCCTTGTGAAGCCAACTCCATTATCAGCCCACTGTGCCTCTAAAATGTACCCTGATCTGACCACTTCCTAAGACGTGATTGCATCAAGCAAGAACAGCTCTAACCCAGCGCCAAGACATCCCTGCCTCAGCTTTGGCTGGAGGGAATCTCTGGGCTGTTAGAGCCAGAGGGACCAGCACGTGCAGACATGGCAAAGTCTGGGGAAAGAGACACTTCTTTCCATTTGTCACATTTTACTGAGGAGGGAAACCCTTCTGAGAAGCCCCTACAGTGTTCCCCTTGGGGATCATTGGCTAAGATGAGTCACGTGTTCTAACTGCAGGGGAGCCTGAGGAAGCAGATTTCTGCCTTTTCAACCCTTGGTTGGCTGCACAACCAAGAAGGAGACGATGGGAAAGAACTGTTGATGAGGCTGCAGAGAAGTCTACTAAGGGGCCCTGAGCGCTTGCCACACAGAGCTCAGTATCTGTTCATAGCTTTCGCCTTTCACCCTCTCATCCCACCGCTACCAACCACCATCTCACCCTGTTGCCTTCGGTGATTCTAATTTCCATCCCGGAACTGGCCTCTCTCCTAAGACAAAAGATACGGCATGTCTGATCAGCTAGTGAACGCCCACGGGCACATGGCTTTCTGCAGACCCAGGGAGGTCGTTACAGTGGGCTACAGATGCCCACAGGGGATTGGCCTTCTCTCTCCCCTTGCGTGAAGTTAAGAACCAGAGAATGAAAGGGAAAGGAAAGGACAAGTCGCTCGAGTCTGACTCTTGGTAACCCCGTGGACTCTGCAGTCCATGGAATTCTCCAGGCCAGAATTCTCGAGTGGGTAGCCTTTCCCTTCTCCAGGGGCTCTCCCCAACCCAGGGATCGAGGCTGGGTCTCCTGCATTGCAGGCGGATTCTTTACTGACTGAGCCACCAGGGAAGCCCCAAGCATAGACTAATGCCAGGTAACTTCACCTCAATGAAAGCACGCATACCTCCTTGGTCAACATTCAGGCTACAGGCCTCGTTAGTACTGCAGACCCCCAGGCAAGCTCGCCACCGAATTCCCACCTGCCGAGGGGACTGTGTGCTCTTTATTGAAGCCCCACCGAGAGCATTCTCCAGGGAGCTCATGCCCTCCAGTTAATAACATATATGTCAAAGCCCGTTAGGGGCGACTCCAAGACACCTTTCAAAATGTTTTGTTTCAAGGAAATCAGTTCCCTTGCAATACAGCTGGAAACAAGCCAGCTTCAGGCTGAGAATTAAAATGCTTGCTGTGTGTACTATTTAACAATACTTTTACAAGTTGTAGAAAATATAATCATATTATAGAAAATGTAGAGGATAAGAGAAAAGACAAATAAAAGCCCCAGTAATTCTACCACGCAAATAAAACCAGCGTTGTCATTTTAGTATAATACCATCTCAACATTTTTCCTTTGCTTAAGTGTTTTTAAATAGTTGTAAGCACAGCATACATGCTATTTTTATTGCAGGTTTTCAGCTGATAGCTAAGAAGTACTTACTGTGTGTGTTATGGCACCTGTCTCCAGGTTAGATGATAAGGGTTCAATGAGTTCAAGACGAGCAATGAAAAGATACACCAACACAGCAAGTGAATGGAAGAGGGTGGCAGGGCTTATGGAGGTGCTCAAGGAAGGCTTCCTGGAGGAGGTGCTCTGTAATCTGAGACCCAAAGATGCATAAGAAGGAGCTCAATGAAGAGGAAATGGGAGGAGTGGTCTCTGCAGAAGGAAGTGTTTTTCACAGCATGGCTAAGACCCAGCTGAGCGAATCCACGGTGTTTGGAGGACATGACGGGAGAGTAATTCAGAATGATGGGAGCTTGGACTCCGTAATATACTGAGTCTCCCCAGATTTCATACGTTGAAGCGTCAGCCCCAGAGTGTGAGTATATTTGGAGATAGGGCCTTTAGAAATAATTAAGAGTAAATGTGGTCATAAGAACGGTGCCCTAATCCAGTAAATCTGGAAGAAAGAAAAAGAGAAAGAGATTGATTATAAAGAACTAACTTGCGTGGTCATGAAGGCTGATAAGCCCCAAATCTGCAGAGCTGGCGGCCCAATTCAAGTTCAAAGGCTGGCAGCTGCTGTGGAGCCACGAGGGCGCAGCCTCCTTTCTGCAGACTTGCTGGGTCTCCTGCATTGCAGGCGGATTCTTTACTGACTGAGCCACCAGGGAAGCCCCAAGCATAGACTAATGCCAGGTAACTTCACCTCAATGAAAGCACGCACACCTCCTTGGTCAACATTCAGGCTACAGGCCTCCTTAGTACTGCAGACCCCCAGGCAAGCTCGCCACCGAATTCCCACCTGCCGAGGGGACTGTGTGCTCTTTATTGAAGCCCCACCGAGAGCATTCTCCAGGGAGCTCATGCCCTCCAGTTAATAACATATATGTCAAAGTCCGTTAGGGGCGACTCCAAGACACCTTTCAAAATGTTTTGTTTCAAGGAAATCAGTTCCCTTGCAATACAGCTGGAAACAAGCCAGCTTCAGGCTGAGAATTAAAATGCTTGCTGTGTGTACTATTTAACAATACTTTTACAAGTTGTAGAAAATATAATCATATTATAGAAAATGTAGAGGATAAGAGAAAAGACAAATAAAAGCCCCAGTAATTCTACCACGCAAATAAAACCAGCGTTGTCATTTTAGTATAATACCATCTCAACATTTTTCCTTTGCTTAAGTGTTTTTAAATAGTTGTAAGCACAGCATACATGCTATTTTTATTGCAGGTTTTCAGCTGATAGCTAAGAAGTACTTACTGTGTGTGTTATGGCACCTGTCTCCAGGTTAGATGATAAGGGTTCAATGAGTTCAAGACGAGCAATGAAAAGATACACCAACACAGCAAGTGAATGGAAGAGGGTGGCAGGGCTTATGGAGGTGCTCAAGGAAGGCTTCCTGAGGAGGTGCTCTGTAATCTGAGACCCAAAGATGCATAAGAAGGAGCTCAATGAAGAGGAAATGGGAGGAGTGGTCTCTGCAGAAGGAAGTGTTTTTCACAGCATGGCTAAGACCCAGCTGAGCGAATCCACGGTGTTTGGAGGACATGACGGGAGAGTAATTCAGAATGATGGGAGCTTGGACTCCGTAATATACTGAGTCTCCCCAGATTTCATACGTTGAAGCGTCAGCCCCAGAGTGTGAGTATATTTGGAGATAGGGCCTTTAGAAATAATTAAGAGTAAATGTGGTCATAAGAACGGTGCCCTAATCCAGTAAATCTGGAAGAAAGAAAAAGAGAAAGAGATTGATTATAAAGAACTAACTTGCGTGGTCATGAAGGCTGATAAGCCCCAAATCTGCAGAGCTGGCGGCCCAATTCAAGTTCAAAGGCTGGCAGCTGCTGTGGAGCCACGAGGGCGCAGCCTCCTTTCTGCAGACTGCCAGGAGGGAGGATTCTCTCTCCTCTTGTTCTAGCCAAGCCTTCAGCTGACTGGGTGAGACCCACGCACAGTACGGAGAGCAGTCTGCTTTACTCGGCCCACTGCTTTAAACGTTAGTGTCATCCAAACAAAGAGTTCTCCCAGAGTCACCGAAAACAATGTCTGACCAACGGCATGGGCACCTCCTGGCCCAGGCGAGTTGACACACACAAGGCACCGTCACAGGCTCTATGGTGAGGATGACAAGGGGAGAGGCTGGGAAGTTTGTCTGGGGCCAGAGATCGTAGGCCCGTTAGCTGAAACCAGGAGTTGGTTCTGAAGCCAACCGAAGCTCGATTCTGAAGCCAAAAGAAAGTTGCTGAACAGTTTTAACCAGTGAATGTTGTGTTCAGTGTTATCCATTGTAAGAAAAAGCATTGAGGCTGCAATGTGGGGAACACGCTCAGGACCGCCCTGTACAGTTGGGCAGGTTGGGTATGACACAACTCTCGGGAAATCACTGCCTCCATTCCAGTCCATGGGAACAGCACCTCCTGGAGCCGTGCAGGGTACCATCTGAGGCGTTGTCTATCATGGTTCTGAATGCAGTAGAGCCTGGAGACAGGCAGGAGGGCACCACAGCACCGTGGGGCTGCAGAGTCTTCAGATCTTATATTCAGCCGTGATTAGGTGGCTCTCTCCTTACTGATAAGCCATAATTTGCTTAACCTTCTTCTCATTGTGTAAAACTGTCATTTTGCCGTAGTGATGTTAGACGCAAATAAATTTCCTCTGTATCCTCCCACGTGGCCCTATAATTCATCATCTCACTGAGCTGCTGTGTGTGAGGGTGTAGTGAGTGACTACCCTGGGAGAACAGCCGTACCCTGCGGGCGTCCTGGACACACCGGCGTGGAGGACCACCTCCCTCCTCTGGATTTCAAGTCTGTCCTCCAGGGAGTTTCATTTCTGAGAGAACTGAGAGCTAAGTGCACAAAATGTACCTACCTACTGTCAGAAATCTTCAGTCTTTTTCTATAGGTTGAAACCCTATGATTTTTGTGTTTCGGTAAAGCAAACTGTACTGTCTACATTGATTTACATTCCCTTCACATCTTCAGCAGCAAGAGATAGCTGAGAACATTTCGTTCTCCTCCCACTACATTGCCATGATTTCACAGAGGCTTGTTGTTTTTGTTTTCGTCTTGAGGTGAGAGTGTCTCCTGAAGGTCTGCGGCAGGGCTTCCAAGTCTGAGAGAACAGAGGAGGAATAATGATCATTTCTCTCTCGCACTTGGAGGAAGACAGGAGGAAGGAGGAAGAAGCTGAACTATCAAAATGATGTCACTTCCATAATTAATTTTTGTTAACTGGGGGAGGCAGAGGATGAGATGGTTGGATGGCATCACTGACTCAATGGACCTGAATCTGAGCAAACCCTAGGAGATGGCGAAGGACAGGGGGGCCTGGAGTGCTGCAGTCCGTGGAGTCGCAGGGTCAGACGTGACGTAGCGGCCAAACAGCAGCAGCGGCTGGAGATAACTTTAAGGTCCTCCTTCTAACATGCGGAGACTTGTCTCCGTCTGCACCTTTGCCTCTGACTCCAGGAGAGCTATTCGAGAAAAGATTCAGGAGGCTTCAGTTGTGTGGCTGGTCTCATATCAGTGAAAGATGCCAGGAGTTTCTGTGTAGATTTGAATGGACCACTTAAAGAAGCGCCTCTGGGCATAAAGGGAAGCTCCCCGTAAGAGAGCGGCACAGGCTGCTGGAGCTCACCCGCATGCTTCTTTTAACATTTACTCGTTTGGCTGCGCCCGTCTTAGCTGCGGCACACGAGGTCTTTTCAGTAGCGGCCTGCGGAGCCTGCAGCTGGCAGCGTGAGAACTCTCAGTGCCCTGCTGGACCACGCGGGGCCTGCTTCCCTGACCGGGGTCAGACTCCTTCGCTTCAGGCATGGAGTCTCAGCCCCTGGGCCGCCGCGCAAGTCCCAACATTCGTGCCCTAAACCTCTCTCCGGCATCTGCGCTGTGTTCCCATCCTCTCTTGGACTTGCAGGTGGGCCTCTCACTGAATTCTGGTCAGTGCTATGTGAGCTGGAAGGATGACCACCACTTTCAGGCACGGTCCGTGGCAACACCTGCGTGCAGCCCTCGCTCCCTGCCCCCATCTCCCTGCTGGAAAGCGCTCTGAGGTCCTGGGTTGGGTGGAGCCGCAGGACGGAAGGGGCCTGGCTCCCTAAGTGACTGCCTGGAGCAGAGCGTCCCTTCCTGGCCCAGGGCTGCCCGGAGGCACAAGCACACGGTCCTTCCACTCTGTGGACCAGCTCTGTCAGAGAGACCTGACGAAAACTCAGAGCAAAGAGATTCACTTGAGTGAATATTTATTGGAAACGTCTCCATGCATCCAATTTGCTTCCTAACAGGAAAGAGTGGTTTTGTAGAGAAGCCTTCCGTTGCAGCGGCCTCCAGCCCGGCCTGCTTCCTTAAGTGAGTGGCATGACCTTCCTCCAGACTAGAAGGGGTTTTTTCTTTGCTTGTTTAGTTTTTAACATAGTTATTTGGCTGTGCATGGTCTTAGTTTGGCATGTGGGATCTTTGATCTTCATCATGAGTGAGCAGAGGCCCGCAGTGAAATGCCATCCCATGTCACAGAGAGGAGGTGGAGATGCAGCCTCATCTCAGGAGTGGACACGAGACAGGCCCCTTCCCCTGAACAAACCAGAGGAAGAGGGACTCTTCATATGGGTGGTGTCCTTGAGGATCTTTTAGCTGTGGCTTGTGGAATTTAGTTCCCTGACCAGGGATTGGACCCAGGCTCCCTGCACTGGGAGCTCAGAGTCTTAGCTACTGGACCACGAGGAAAGTCCCTCGAAGGTTTTTATTCAGCAGAATTTGGTGAGCCATTTGGTGGTAAAAAGACTGTCCTTAGCATCAACCCCAAAGACATGTAGAAAGGAGAACTAAAGTGACTCGTCATAATAAAACAAACAAACAAACAAAAAGTTGGAGGTTTGGGGAGAGCACTTAGGAAGAGTGGATTAGGAGAGAAAGAGCGCTGAGCAAGATGGCGGGGGCCAGGCAAGCGAGGACCTGGAGGTGGGGCAGCAGGCTGGAGGGCGCCCAGGCCGTTCAGGGGCTCAGTCGTGTCCACATATGAGCACTGGGAAACCATAGCCTTGACTAGATGGACCTCTGCCAGCAGAGTAACGTCCTTGCTTTTCAATATGCTGTCTAGGTTGCTCATAAGTTTCCTTTCAAGGAGCAAGTGTCTTTTAATTTCATGGCTGCAGTCACCATCTGCAGTGATTTTGGAGCCCAAAAAATAAAGTCTGTCACTGTCTCCCCATTTATTTGCAGGTAGAGATGGAACTAGGTGCCATAATCTTCGTTTTCTCAATGTTGAGCTTTAAGCCGACTTTTTCACTTTCGTCTCTCACTTACATCAAGAAGCTCTTTAGTTCTTCTTCACTTTCTGCCATAAGGGTGGTGTCATCTGCATATCTGAGGTGATTGATATTTCTCCCAGCAATCTTGATTCCAACTTGTGTTTCTTCCAGTCCAGTGTTTCTCATGATGTACTCTGCATAGACGTTAAATAAGCAGGGTGACAGTATACAGCCTGGACGTACTCCTTTTCCTATTCGGAACCAGTCTGTTGTTTCATGTCTAGTTCTAATCGTTGCTTCCTTACCTGCGTACAGGTTTCTCAGGAGGCAGGCCAGGTGGTCCGGTATTCCCATCTCTTTAAGAATCTTCCTTAATTTGTTGTGATCCACACAGTCAAGGGTTCTAATGGAGCACTTTTAAGGTGTCTGTTGTATCTGCTACAGTAAAAGCCCCTGTGCTCTTCCCCGAATGATCCGTGAAGCAGCTGTTTGCTCAGCCCAGGGTCCCCGTGTCCTCGGAAGAGATAGAGACGGGGCTCCAGCCGGGTGAGCAGAGCCCCACAGGGAGACACCAGCCGGTGTCAGAGAGGAGAGATGGAGACACAGACTCTTCCCAGGAGTGGACATGGCGCAAGCCCCTCCCCCTGAACACGCCAGGGGAAGAGACTGAGATGAGTGGTCACCTTGAGGCTCCACAAAGGCGGCAGAATAGATTATAAGGAAGGGTCAAGCTCCCCACTGCTCAGGCAGGCAGCCCCTCTTCTCTGCAGATCCATTCTAAAGAAGAGCAAATTCCAGGTACCAGCTGGGGTTGTAAGGACACAGGGCCACTGAAAGGCGCGTTGGTGAGTAGAGTGGACCCCCCACGGCAGAGGTTCTTGCTGGCCAGGGGTCAGCAGCTCCCCGAGGTTGGGAACTGAGTGTGTGTGCACGGCACGCCCAGTGTTCCTGGGCTGGTGTCTGCTTTTCTGAGAGCCTTCTGGCTGCGAGGGAGGGAATCTTGGAGCTCAGGTTGTCTGGTCGTGTCACGAGAAGGTGGAGGGCACCATCCTGAATGAAATCAAATCTGGCCTTTCGATGCCTGGCCCTCTGCGCAGGCAAGGCTTGACCCAGGCCAAGGTGATAACATGATGCGGCAATGAGCTGACGGCCGGTCACCGGCCTGTCTGACTCACCGGCCACAGTGTCCTCTAGGTGACCCCTGAGTGTGCTCCCCAGACGCCCTGGCTCTCTGGGCACCGGGCCAGCTCGAGAGGAAAATTCCTGTGATCTGCAGCTGCAGGTGATGGTGACTCGTAAAGAAAAAGGGCCCCTGAATTCAATGTTTTTCCTGCCCCGTCTGGGACACTCGAGGGCCCTGTGACGTGCTGGCTGGCCTCAAGAGCGTCCATGGAGGCCCCGCACAGAACCGGGCTCTCCATGCGCCCCACGAATTGTGCCTCCCTCTGTCTCCTTCCTGCCACGGCTGATGCCACCAGCAGTCAACGTCCGATACCCAGTTCCACCCAGGGTGAGGCCAGCCCCCTCGCGGCTGTGGATGTCTTGAGTAGTCCTCCTGCCCCTCTATGAGTAGACCTCAGCCCTGACAAAAACCAGATGCCTCCAGGAGGGCTGTGATGCCCAGGTAATGCCTGGTGCGGTAAGGAGTCTCTGGGAATGGAGCTCTGAAGGAGGCAGCCTTCGATGTTGAATGTTTACTGGAAGGGCTGATGCTGAAGCTGAAGCTCCAGTACTTCGGCCACCTGATGCAATGAGCTGAGTCGTTGGAAAAGACCCTGATGCTGGGAAAGACTGAAGGCGGGAGGAGAAGGGGATGACAGAGGATGAGATGGTTGGATGGCATCATCAACTCAATGGACATGGGTTTGCGTGGACTCCGGGAGTTGGTGATGGACTGGAGGCCTGGCGTGCTGCGGTCCACAGGGTCGCAAAGGCTGAACAACAGAGCAACCCTCGTGATCAAGAACGCATTTTGTTTGCTAGCATCTCATCACCTGTTCTTCCATAACGTCTCCACCATCCATCTCGTCTCAGCGCTATCCCTGACAGAGGCCGCAGGGCCGTCTGCCCAGGCCCAGAGCAACAGCAGCTGCTGATTTAAGAAATGGTTTGACAAAATTCTGTAAAGCAATTATCCTTCAATTAAAAAATAAATACACTGGTAAAACAAACAAAATTAAAGGAAGTGGTTTGAAACAGCAGGGGCTTTAGCTTTGCTGGCTACTGAGCAAAGCTTCAGCTTTGCCTTGGGAGAGTCTCATGGCCTAGGGTCTTCTTCTCAGGACTGCATTTTAAGAGCATCCAAGTTACTCAAACCCTCTGAGCCTTGCTTTCCTCATCCGTACGTGGGGTTAGTTCCAATCTGGTGCAGTTGTCATAAATTGAGATCAGGTCTGCCGAGTGCATGGCCCAGCGCCTGGTGCCAACTGTGATGGGCAAATGCTTAGTTGAGGTCAAAGTTCTACTGGTGATATTGGTAGTTAGTCCAGAGTTTATTAAGCTCAAGCAGAACTGATTCCATGTCACCTCCAAGATTCTGGGCCAGCTGACACCCCAGCGAGCTAGAGATAAGGAACACGTCAGCTGGATAGTCTAGAAAGTTCCCACCTTGCAGCATCTTTTCCAGGGCACTGCTGCTGCTGCTGCTGCTAAGTCGCCTCCGCCGTGTCCGACTCTGTGTGACCCCATAGATGGCAGCCCACCAGGCTTCTCTGTCCCCGGGATTCTCCAGGCAGGAATACCGGAGTGGGTTGCCATTTCCACCGCACAGAGCCCTGCAAGTCTGCCCTGGAGTACGGTAGATGTGCAAATCCAGGCAAAGAGTATCAGCCGACGTTTAAGGGGATTGACGATAAGCCACTTTACACCCCAGAGTCACTCTCTCCATTGCAGGGGTAAAGGTGAGGGTGCTGACCGCCCAGGGCCGGGCAGACTGACTGAGGCCCTTTCCGCGGGCGCCCTGTTCCAGACTGTGCGGTGAGCCTGCCCTCCCACGACGGCATGCTTCCTTCAGCCTGCCCAGCTCCCGCCTCCCTGCGGGGTGGCGGCCGCTCCAACGACAGGGCGTCCCCAGCCTGCTCCCAGCCACCGCCCGCACTGGGGTTGCCTGTTCCCGGGCCTCCTGGGCGGTTTGCGCGCAGGTCGTGCCTGGAGACGGCACTGTCTGCAGCTGGCTGTCAGTGCGGCTTTGAATTGGCTTTAGAGCTTTCATTCGCATAGAGTGACCTTCCCCCAGGTGCCATGGGCTCCGAAGGCTCTGTGTACTGGATACACACCCCATGCAGTTGTGCGCTTTCTTTCTATATAGAAGGGTTTGTTTTTTTGTTTTTTGTTTTTTGCCCCAGGACGAAGTTGCAGGGCAATGCTAGACGCTCAGGAGTTGGACACTGTTGCTGATGTTATTGTCTTCATTAATTTATTTTTAAGTGAAACAACGATGAATATTTTTAATGATAAAATGTACAATCCACACAGAAGATAGACATCTTAAACCATTAGACACCTAACAACAAGCAAAGATACACACATAAAGCAAAAATCAGAAGCAATACAAGGGAAAACAAAAAAAATACAATCGGCGTGAGACATATTAACATTTTTCTGAGGATGTTTTATCAAATGTGGAAAATAAGATTAGGAGCATCTTAAAAGATGTCAAATAATTTAAATAAAATGTATTTCCATTTATATTAATCTTATGTCCTGCACAAATATATTTAAATTTTTGTATCTCATACATTGGCATTAGATGTAGGAGTGGGACCTTTGGCTGTCTTCTCCTTTGAGGCCGAGTACGGTCCATTCTAAGCACTTTCAGGACTTGGGCTGCCCTCTTTGACTCCAAGCTCTCTGTCTCTGCTCTCAGCCTCTGGTGGTACGCTGGAGCTGGCTTAAACGTACTCATAACAATTATTCATTAAATATTTAAGACATGTGCAAGCTAGCTTTTAAGCCAATGGTAACTTGAAATCAGTCATGGTAGACATATTTCCCTCTGAAACTGGCGAATATTATGAATCAGGGTTTGTTTGCCTTTCAGAGAGTAGGCTTACAGAAGACCCCTGGTAAAGATGGTCTCCCTTCTACGTTCCAGGACAGCCAGCTGCCCAGTGGACATCTGCATGCAGACGACCACGGACAACTCAAACTCAACAGCCGCCCAACCGAACTGTCTTTTCCCATCAACACTGTCACCCTCTTATATTTTCTGTTCCTGTCAATAGCAGCAGCAGAGGCCAAGGGTCAGGGAATTCAGAATACAAAAGGGATGCCGCGGGGGTTAGGCGGAGGGCTAACCTCAGAGACAGGGAAGACCTTCCTTCTCCGTACCCTGAGGCCACCCTGGGGCGGAACGGCAGCACGGCAGCACGGGTGGGTGAAGAGTGAGTCTGTAAGTAAGGGCAGAAGTTCCCTCTCTCAGCCATAAAGTAAAGGTAGAGATTTCACTCTAAGCGGAAGGGTGAACAATGCTTTAGCAACCACTCAAATAGCAGCAGACAGTATCCGAAAAGGATCCATTCATTCTTTATATATATATATATATATATATATATATATATTTTTTTTTTAATTTACTTAGCTGTGTGGATCTTAGATGCCCCCAACCAGGGACTGAACCCAGGTCCCTGCATTGGGGGTTCAGAGTCTTAGCCCCAAGAACACGCAGGGGAGCCTCAACAACACTCATTCTCTCTTGCAGTCGCATCTGACTGAGTCTCTGTGTGTGAGTCCCTCAGTCGTGTCTGACTCTTTGTGACCCCATGGACTGCAGCCCTCCAGGCTCCTCTGTCCATAGGATTCTCCAGGCAAGAATACTGGAGTGAGTTGCCATTCCCTTCTCCAGGGGATCTTCCCAGCTGAGGGATGGGTTCAGAGTCTTAGCCCCAAGAACACGCAGGGGAGCCTCAACAACACTCATTCTCTCTTGCAGTCGCATCTGACTGAGTCTCTGTGTGTGAGTCCCTCAGTCGTGTCTGACTCTTTGTGACCCCATGGACTGCAGCCCTCCAGGCTCCTCTGTCCATAGGATTCTCCAGGCGAGAATACTGGAGTGAGTTGCCATTCCCTTCTCCAGGGGATCTTCCCAGCTGAGGGATTGAACCCCGGTGTCTTAAACTGTAAGCAAATTCTTACTGTCTGAGCCTCTGGGGAAGCCCAGCTGAATCTATACTGCGATTATTTTCACTGAATCTTAAAATATTCAGCTTGCTGAATACTGTAGCCTTACCTAATAACGCCAGGAGAAGGCGGGCAGAGGTTTAAGGGATTGCTTCACGTGGTTTACAAATGTCCCTGAGATACAGACGTTCTGAGAAGCAGAGAAGTGGGCAAGGAGCACTGGGGTGGTGCCTGTGGATGGGGCTGGTGGCCAGCCTTCCAGCTGTGCTTGCTTGCTTCCAGAGGCTGCTCATCTTTCTGCCTTCCGCAGTTCCGCTCTCCATGCTTGTGTCGAAGCACGCATCGTTAATCAGCTCAGCACTTTGCTCACTGAGCCTGCAAGCGCCCTAGGGCCCTTTCCAGCAGCCAGCACTGCTACCCGCCCTGCCCTAATTCTAAAGGAGCAGGTAAGGGAAGAGGGAAGCTTCGGGACTCACAGGTAGTATGTTCGCCACCTGTCTTGAAACATCAAAATGGTTCATTTATACTTGAAAATGGCCCTGTGTTAACCACACACACTGAAGCGTTGTTTTCCATAAAAAATGGATACCATTTTCCTCCTCTGATCAAAAATAAAAGAAATATAAAAATTCCCAGAGGGCAGTTCAACCCAGGGTGCAAGTATCTTGGCCCAAACTGGCTTTTTTTGTTGTTGATGGTGATATAAGGTAGATTCACCCAATAGGAAGATGGAATTTAAGATAATCCGTGGGTGATGCTCAAACATGCACCCAGTGCAAAGAAGAATCAAGTGGGATCAGAATATAAGACTCTGGCTGAGAAGGCGATCCTCAAGGCCTCTGCCAGCTCTAAAAATTCTCATTCTATGATTTGCAAACCAAGCCAGGGCCCTTTAGGGGTCCCCGAAAACGGGAATCAGCATCCTCTTGTTATTCATATGAAGCCAGTGGCATGAGGAGCAGGCCAGGGAGCCTGTCCTTATTCTCCAAGTAATGGGTGAGGCTCACATACGTTTATCCCTTCTGAAAGCCTGAGATCCAGCAGCATGCACCAAGGTGAAGTTAAGGTTAACGGAACCAAGCACTGATGCTGGGAAGCACAGATGTGCGTGTCAGCGCGGTACTGTAGACGTGGTCACAGACTCTGTGTATATTTGCATCAGCCTTGCCTATGCCTGTGTGTGTGGTGGGAGGCGGGGGGGTCTGTCCCGTTAGTACAGGGCCTCTGTTAGGAATGGCTGAAGGCCCCCTTTGCGAAGAAGTTGTCCTTGAAGAGGGGCTAGAATCTGGCACTGGCAGACGGAGTCTTACTCTCCGTGTGAACAGCACGTGCCCCTGCATCCGCAGCTTCTTTGTCTTGTGCCTCAGTTCAGTTCAGTTCAGTCGCTCAGTCGTGTCCGACTCTACGACCCCATGGACTGCAGCTCGCCAGGCCTCCCTGTCCATCCCCAACCCCCGGAGCTCACTCAGACTCATGTCCAGTGAGTCGGTGATGCCATCCGACCATCTCATCCTCTCGTCCCCTTCTCCTTGGGTACACACAGGCTTTTCCTGCTGCAAACCTCTAACAATGAGCAGAAGGGCCATTTTCCCGGGTCTCACAGGACTCGGGTCCTGGAGGGGGCCCAGCCGTCCATTCGGGGGTCCACATGGCAGAGCTGCTCCTGCTCTCGTGGAAGCTTCTCCCCCTCCGGCTCACCCCTCCCCACCTGTGCTTTTCCTGCTGCAAACCTCTAACAATGAGCAGAAGGGCCATTTTCCCGGGTCTCACAGGACTCGGGTCCTGGAGGGGGCCCAGCCGTCCATTCGGGGGTCCACATGGCAGAGCTGCTCCTGCTCTCGTGGAAGCTTCTCCCCCTCCGGCTCACCCCTCCCCACCTGCTCTCCCTGGGTCTCCTGGCTGCCCCTCCAGTCAGTCCTTCAGCCTCTGGCTCCAGGGGCTCCCTCTCCTGTCCACACCGGCGTCCTGAAAGGCGCTAACCACCCAGTTCCCCGGCTGCCCAGTCGGCCTCGACCTCAGTAGCCTCCGCTTCTCTCACTCTCCCCTTCATCTTGTCCTTGGTTCTCCGTGAACTGCTCTCCAAGTCTAAGCTCTCAAAGCTTCGAAGCCCACACCCTGAACAGTCCCTGGATGGGGTCTTTCTGAGACCCCTCTCTCTAGAGCTGTGTACCTCCTCAGTCTCCAAGAGATCCCGAGTTGCTTGTTGCTCCATTTCTCACACACCCCCAAGCCCCGCTCGCTTCCCCCTCCAGCCTTGAACTGCATCCCGTACGCTGCAGATCCCCACTGGACGCTCACTGTCACCCCCAGGCGCGGCGCGAGCCCGCCGTCCCGCCTGTTCCGGGGCCTCCACAACGCCCGCACTGACCTTGACTTCTATTTCCA
Source organism: Madoqua kirkii (assembly GCA_006408675.1). Taxonomy (NCBI): domain Eukaryota; kingdom Metazoa; phylum Chordata; class Mammalia; order Artiodactyla; family Bovidae; genus Madoqua; species Madoqua kirkii. Next base: position 22,554 of record SJYC01000032.1, read on the forward strand.
GATGGATTCTGTAGAAGTGGATTCTCACCTCTTTTCTAAGTCTATTTCTTGCTATCGCACCCCCGTGTCTGGGTCAGTGTGACAACCTGCCCTCTGCCAGAGCTGCGGAGACGCAGACGGCCGCCCCCACGTGGCGCCTCGCCAGCCCTCGCCAGTGGCGCTTTGGGATGACTCCTGTTCCTTGTCCTTCGAGCTCCCTCCCTGGCTGTGCCAGGTGCTCACCGCTCTCTTCACCAGTCCGTTCCCGTTCTTTCCCTCTAACCACCTCGGGGAGAAAATGAGAGGCTCTTCACCATGAAATCCCTAAGCTTCCTCCTCTCCTGCGGTCATTCCCTCAAACTCATTTTCCAGGACACTCGGCTGCTTGGTGAGAGCCCACCTTTCGCAGCCTCTCTGCAGGCCAGTGTGGCCATGTGTCTGCTTTTCTTTGATTTGTCTGCACCTCTCAGCATGCAGAAGGTTAGTTCCCCTGTCCAGGGGTCAAACCTGAGTCCCCCCTACCCCCAGCGGAAGCCAGGAGTCTTAACCATGGTACGGCCAAGGAAGTCCCTCCAAGTTCTTTCTACTAGGAGACGAGAAAACCGGCCTGGGCCGGTCATTTCCTTAGAGCACTCACCTGCACTGGATTGTCCTTTTCTCCCCAAGGTCTGAGGATGACCTTGGATCTGGGGCTGAGGACGGCCACGCTGCCTTGCTGGCCTGGGTCTCTGCCTGCTCTCTCCGGGTGGGCAGGTGATGGAAGATGCAGTCCTGCCTCTGAGTCACTGGCCTCCGGGTCCCTTTGCTACAGCAGCCTGGCCTTTGCCTGGGTAACCTCCCCAGACATCTGTCGTTATTGGCACTTTTGCTGCCTACCCCTCACCGCCTCAGAGGTTGCTGAGGACGGCCACGCTGCCTTGCTGGCCTGGGTCTCTGCCTGCTCTCTCCGGGTGGGCAGGTGATGGAAGATGCAGTCCTGCCTCTGAGTCACTGGCCTCCGGGTCCCTTTGCTACAGCAGCCTGGCCTTTGCCTGGGTAACCTCCCCAGACATCTGTCGTTATTGGCACTTTTGCTGCCTACCCCTCACCGCCTCAGAGGTCAAGATGGACCTGTTTGCCACGGTGGATTCCTCCACCCCGGGTGCCCTCTTCTTTATTTGTGACTTGGCTCCAGCGGGTACGCACTCTCTCGCCTAAATCTCCACGTGGCCCCTTTACCGGCTGAGCTGCTCCCTCCCCCCTTCATGGCCTCAAAGCAAGCCCTCTGTGACGCTCACCCCCAGCCAGGCCCTCCTCTCTCCAGCTTCTCTGCCTCCCCTCCTCACCCCAGTTTCCTCCGCAGCCCGCTGGCCTGCACGCTCCCCCATCAGAGGGAGGTGCTTTCAGAGGCGCCCCGGCCTCCGGGACTCTGATCCCCAAAGAGGCCTTTCCCCTCTGGCTCCTGCTTGTCCTCTCGACTTTGAGGAATCCCAGGGAGCACGCAGCCCCGGAGCGGCCGGCTCCTGCCAGGTCCACTCCCTGAACGCGGCGTCTGCTCCCAAGGACTCCATTCCTGTCTTTCCCCAGCACCTGCTTGACTCAGACAAGTTCCTGGCCCCCCGCAGTCTTGACCCCCAAACAACAGGTTAGATCGGATGTCTACCCTCCTTGTTCTCCCAAGTCTGACCCTCGCCTCTGACTGCTGGCTTGACCTCTTGTGTACTCCACGGGCATGCCGCGAGCAGCCTGTCCAAGCCCGCGTCTCTTCCGTCCCTTTTCCCAAATGGCCTCCTCTTCCTCCTCTCCTCTGTCCCTCAGCCAATGAATGGCACGACCAGTTCCCCACCCAGCCACCTGGGCTCAGAGTGGTCGTGGGCCCCCCTCACCCTCCGCAGCTCCTTGGGCTCACAGCAGTCGCGGCCCCTTGCCCTCCGCAGCTCCTTGGGTTCACAGCGGTCGTGGCCCCCTTGCCCTCCGCAGCTTCTTGCGCCTGTGTGCGTGCGCAGTCACCCAGTCGCACCCAACTCTTTCTGACCCTATGGACCCGCCAGGCTTCTCTGTCCGTAGAATATTCCTGTCAGTAATACTAGAGTGGGTGGCCATCTCCTTCTCCAGGGACCTTCCTGATCGAGGGATGGAACTCGCATCTCCTACAGCTCCTGCGTCTGCAGGCGGGTTCTTACCCCTGAGCCAGCAGGGGAGCCCCACCGCTGCTCGGGAATTCATTCTTCTTTGGCTTCACAGCTGGGTGCCAGGTCTACCCAGCCCTCTCCACTGCAGCTCAAGTCTCCACCGTCTGGCGTTTGGCGATGGCGTCCCCGCGTTTGGGCTCGCCCGCCTCAGCCTGCCCCCGTGTGCCTGGTCGCGCTGTCGAGCCCGACTCTCTGTGACCCCATGAGTGTAGCCCGCCAGGCTCCTCTGTCCACGGGATTTCCAGGCAAGGATACTGGAGCGGGGCGCCGTTTCCTGCGCCAGTGCACCTCCCCACCCAGGGATGGAGCCCGTGTCTCCCGCACTGCAGGCAGATTCTCTCCCACTGAGCCCCTGAGCAGCCCACCCGCCCTCATCTGCCCTTCAGAAGAGCACGTTTCTGCCGTGTCTGGGTTCCCCGTGCCCCCAGCTCGTCAATGCCCAGCCACCCTCCCCACTCTGGAGACCGGCCTCCGGCTCCTCCCTGTCTCAGACCCGGCCCCCCTGTGCTCACTCCCACTCCTCACCCACAACGTGCTTCTTCCTCCAGGCAGGCTCCTCCCAGCAGCAGGCAGTCTCGGTTCCCCTCCGCCCTGCTTACTGCTCCCGGAGCTCTCTGTGCACGGCCGAGAGCGCTGCCTCGATATCCCGAAGCGCACACTGCCTTGCTCTGCAGTGGGCCTCTGCTCTCTTCTCGATCACCTGGCGTCTGAACCTTCTTCCCACACTTGGGGCGTCTTCCGCTTCTTAGAAGCCTACCTTCCCCTGTTGAAACAGAAAACACCATTTACCCGCTCTCCCAGCATCCTTTCACTGAAACAGGGGCTCCTGACCTGTCTTCTCCAATCGGATGTTCATCCTCGGCTTGACTCAGAAACGTGTGGCCCACAGAGACGGAGTCCCTGGGACCCCGGCTGACAGGGGTGGTTGCAGCAGAGGCGGGCGCTGCAGAGGCCGGAACTGGGGTCTTGAGTCCCTGGCAGCAGCGGTACAAACCCGGGCACGCTTTGGAGCCTCGGTCCTAGTCTGTGGCCCGTACTGCAAGCCCTGAAACAGCCTTCTCTCCGCACGTTAAAATTAATCTTTATTGCAGGATAGTTGCTTTACAATGTCGTCGCTTCTGCTGCACGGCAAAGTGGATCGGTTGTACACACACATATTGATGCTTTCAAACATCGGTTTGGTGCTGGAGAAGACTCGTGAGAGTCCCTTGCACTGCAAGGAGATCAAGCCAGTCAGTCCTCAAGGAAATCAACCCTGACTACTCACTGGAAGGACGGATGCTGAAGCTCCAATACTTTGGCCACCTGAGGGGAAGAACTGACTCACTGGAAAGACTCTGATGCTGGGAAAGATTGAAGGCGGGAGGAGAAGGGGACGACAGAGGATGAGATGGTTAGATGGCATCACTGACTCAATGGACACGAGCTTGAGCAAACTCCAGGAGGTAGAGAAGGAAAGGGAAGCCTGGTGTGCTGCAGTGCATGGGGCCGCAAGGAGTCAGACACAACTGAGCGACTGATCAAGAGCTCTTTTTCAGGTTATTTCCCCATAGAGGCCATCACGGAATGCTGAGTAGAGTGCCCTGTGCCTACGTTAGGTCTTATTAGTTGTCTATTTTTTAAGATAGTTTTTAAGTTTTATTTTTTTAAAAATATGTGTTTAACTGCGTTGGGTCATAGTTGCTTGTTGCAGAGTCAGCAGTTGTGGGTGTGGGCTTAGTTGCACCATGATATGTGAGACCTTAGTTCCCAGACCAGGGGTCGAACCTTCATCCCCTGCATTGGAAGGCAGATTCTTCACCACTGGACCAGCAGGGAAGTCCCCTGTGATTTGTCTTTAATTGGAGGATAATTGCTTTACAATGTACAACAGTGTGAGTCAGCCGTAAGTAAACATGTGCGCCCTCCCTTCTGAGCCCCCTCCCACCCCCTCCCCTGCCACCCCTCTAGGTCGGCTCTGGGCATCGGGCTGAGCTCCCTGTGTTAACAGGAGCTTCCCGCTCACTGTCTCTTTTATAGATGGTCTTTTAGTGAATCCTTCTCCTGCTTGGTTCATCGAGAACTGGGTTCTGTTGCCGCCACGAGCCCCGACTGTCTCCGGCCGGCTGAGACAGCGAGCCCGCCCCTCCAGGTCAGGAGTCGCTTTCTCGCCTTTGTACCTGCACCTGTGGCACACAGCGGGTGTTCAGCAGTTGCCGCATTTGTGCACAGACTGCCGGTTCTGTCTGGGCCCGAGTCAAGGAGACACTGGGCTTTCTGGCATCATCGTCCTCCTGCTTCCAAGGAGGCAGCAATCAGGGCAGATAGTGATGATCTGACTCTTGCATGCACAGATGCCCTCCTGCTCAGTGAAAGGCCTGTCTCCATCGCCTCCAGCCCCGCCGACCCCTGCTCCCTCGGTGGGCCGCAGGCTCTCTGTCCCCATGACCCAGACTGATCAGAAACCGGGAGGTGAGCTCTTGCCGTGGTTACAGCATCGCCCCCTCCCTCCTTTCACCTGGGAGAGGAAGGATGAGATGCCCTTCCTTGTGGGCCCTGGCTAATGTATCCCATCCAATATTTATGCTCCGCACGCACCTGAACTTCCCAAGCTGTGCCCTGTTTATGCATTCATGAGCAAGTGCTCAAGATAATGTCATTCCTTCAAATGGAGCTGAACCCATGGCTCCTCTTTATGAGGGATTACAGGCTGTTTTTTCTTTATGTGTAAATGCTCCAGCCTGAAAAAAAAAATACTGTGTTTTGTCAGAGACAGCTGATTAAACACCTCTGAGTATCTGTCAGTGCAAACCGCGAGATCATTAATTTATGCTGTAAAAAGAATAGCTAGGGAAGTGTGACTTAGACGGGTGTTGTTCCTTTCCTCCTTTGAAACAAATAACATTTGCATCTTTGGAAAGAACGTTGTGAAAAAAATCACCCTAATGGATCAGTGTCTTCCAGAGTGACACCGGTCGCGTCACTTTGGGGCTCATCTTTTTCAAGCCTCAAAGTGGTATTTTAGTCTTAAACAGCAGGTGTCCTGATATGGATGTCCTGATATGGAAACGTTTCTAAATTTGCATGGGCGTGGAAAGCCTTTGATCTTTCTCTTGGCTTTCTCCCTTCCTGCCTGCCCCCACCCCCTTTATTTCCTTGTCATCTGCCACAGCCTCAACATCACTGTGTAGTTTCCAAATAACTTCTGCATCTTGTTAATATCTTGGCCTGAATTTGCAGATCAAGGGGCTGCTGCTCCAGGTGGAGTTCGCCTGGTGAGTTTGTTTTGAGTGTGGATTTAAAGAAGCGTCAACTAGTGATTTTTTTTTTTTAAACAAAAATTTAGCAGGAGATAATGTTCCTTTCGGAGATGTAAAGGCTGCGTTTACTAAGCTGAACAAAGTGTTTATAAAGTGGAATGTTTGCACCACTTTAATTATAAAAATACCTCATGGATCTTCTTTTGGTATAGCATTTGTATGAAATCTGTTTTTCAAGTCTGTTGCCACTTCCAAAGACACTTTCCTGTGGATTCTGCAGTATATCCTAGTCTGCAGAGACAAATACAGAGACCATTCAATTTACACCATTAAAACTATATAAGGAACAATTTGATTATTTCATTTGATCCCCATAATAACTCTTTCAAGACAACAGGACCCTACTTTGCAGGTAATGAAGCAATCTCAGGCTTTTCTGGAGGGAAAGGCTTAAGACTGTGTAGAATTTGTCCATAGTTCAGCTTAATACACAGTCTCCTTGAGTGTGGTGCCAGGAGCTAAGGACGTAAAGATGGACTAAATGCAGCTTCTGCCTTCAAGCTCAAGACAGGGATTTAACCCAGGTCTTCTAATTGCAAACCCTTGTCTCCCTTGATCATTTCAGCTCCAAGGTTTGGGCCAGCTTTAGGGAAAACCATCAGATATGAGAAATTTGCCTTCAGTAAGGAGAAGGCAGTGGCACCCCACTCCAGTACTCTGGCCTGGAAAATCCCATGGATGGGGGAGCCTGGTGGGCTGCAGTCCATGGGGTTGCTAAGAGTCGGGCACGACTGAGCAACTTCACTTTCACTTTTCACTGTCATGCACTGGAGAAGGAAATGGCAACCCACTCCAGTGTTCTTGCCTGCAGAATCCCAGGGATGGAGGAGCCTGGTGGGCTGCTGTCTATGGGGTCGCACAGAGTCGGACACGACTGAGGCAACTTAGCAGCAAGGAGCCTTCTCCCTTTGGTACCCTCCTTTCTTCTCAAGCACCTAACACCCTCATGCTTCCCAAAGCTCTCTCTGACATTTGCCTTCCAAGCTCCCCAATATTACCAATCCCTCCTTTTCTCTCCCAAACTCAGCTTGCCTGAGTCTTAACTCTGGCTCACAGCTACTGAATCTTAGAGGTGTTTCTGAGCTTTTTGACCATGACCTATGGTGACAGGGCCACGAAATAAAGCTCACAGGGCTCCAGTGAGAGGCCCTTTAAAGAGGGCCCCTTCTGCAGGGGAGCCGCAGCGCTCCACTGGTTGCACAGCTCAGCAGGCAGTCAGAAGACCCCTCCCCCTCTAACCAGGCAGTCCGAGCGCGCAGCCTGTGGCGCATACGGGACAGTCTCCAGTAAGAAGAGTACCTTGCATCCTCTTGGTGGACAAAGCCAAAGGCGCGCGCCCGCCACTGTCCATGGTCCTGAACAATTCCTCCATGCAGGGACACACGGCTTCTATCCCTGGGGCCCCAGTGGTGTTTGCTGAATGCTCTTACCATGTGTAGGTTTCCCCTGTTTATTTTTCATCTTGGTGAAAAATCTGCCCTTTTATTCCGTCACAACACAAACAGCACCCATGACTCATGTCGCAGTTTACAAAGGAGAATGAATACAAGCAGCCTGGATCTGAAGGCCAGGCCACGTTTACTGGCGGGATCTCGGAGCGGCTACTTAGTCTCTCTGGACTTCAGTTTCTCCATCTTTAAAGTGAGGGTCAGGGTATTCAAATAGCTCACAAGATTGCTCTGAGGGTTAAATGAGATAACGTATGCCAAGTAGTTGGAGAGTGTGTTTGTGGAAAAAAAGCAGCAAATGCTTTCTAGTAATAGTAACAGTTCTGAACATAATTAATGTAATTTTAGGAATTGTATTTTTAAACAGACACTTTCTTATCACCTGGAAATATGTATCCTTTCTCTACCGTAACAGAGTCAAGCCAAAACCATGGAAAAACAGATTCATTATTTCAACAGAGAATATTAGATACTGAATTTGTTAAACAAATGTTGAAGGGAGGAAAAAGCTAAAAGAGAACACTGAGATAACTCAGAGAGTAACAGCAGGAAGCAACTCTAAGTCCGCAGGGTGGAAGAGACAACAAGGACATATTGTGCTTCAGAGTCTCGAAGGGTGGACGAGGACACCTCTCTGCCCAACGAAGTTATTGATACATGATAATAAATGAATCAGTGGCAATAGCTTGGCAAACTATCAGTCTAGTTGACCAAGAAAGAAAAGGCTTTCTTCAATATGTGGGTCAGTATATTATCACCTCTATACTCTGCACTTTGTCTTGAGACAACATTTTACATGAGAAGACTGTTAAGAAAAATTATTCAGAACTTGGAAAAAGATAAAAATTGTTGCATACTTTTTAATATCATATTGGGGCACTGTCCAGCATAAACTCCCAAGAATTATTAATTCTCTAGAAAAACATATCTTTGTTTCATGCACTATTAATCAAGCCCTAGACTGTGCAGAGTTCTGTGTTAGCTTGAGGAAAGACTGATAAACTGCAAATAATTTTTTTCAGTAGAGATTTAAGTTATTACTGTCCTATAAAAAATATCCCCAAAGATTATAGATTTGCTTTCCTGCAAAACATTGAATAGTTTTATATCTAATGTAGCAGTTTTATTTCCGCATTCTTTTCCCGATGGACCAAGTGTTGTTGTTGTTCAATTGCTAAATCATATCTGACTCTACAACCCCATGGACTGCAGCAAACTCGTGTCCATTGAGTTGGTGATGCTATCTAACCATCTCATCCTCTGCTACCCTCTTCTCCTCCTGTCTTCAATCTTTCCCAGCTTCGGGGTCTTTTCCAATGAGTCAGCTCTTTGCATCAGGTGGCCAAAGTATTGGAGTTTCAGCTTCAGCATCAGTCCTTAAAAATAAATATTCAGGGTTGATTTCCTTTAAGACTGACTGGTTTGATCTCCTTGTAGCCCAGGGAGTTTTCGAGAGTCTTCTCCAGCACCACAGTTCAAAAGCATCAATTCTTTGGTATTCAGCCTTCTTTATGGTCCAACTCTCACATCTGTATATGACTACCGGAGAAACCATCACTGTGACTATATGGACCTTTGTCAGCAAAGTGATGTCTTTGCTTTTCAATATGCTGCTTAGGTTTCTCACAGCTTTCCTCCCAAGGAGCAAGATGTCTGTCCCTATATATGTTGGATAAGTATCTGGTTTTGAATGCCCTTTGAATCAGCTTTACCGTCCTGTAGATTTCCTCCTTAATAAATATATTAATCAGTGTTCTCCCAAGAAAGAGAACACATGGAATATATATATCTGTACAGAGAGAAAGAATGAGATTTATCATGAAGAATTTGTTCATGTGACTTTGAAGGCTGAGAAGTCCAAGGCTCTGTCATCTTCAGGCTTGAGACTCAAGAAAGCTGGTGATGTAGTTTGAACACCTAGGAGTTGGAGTCAGTGGTGTGGATTCCAGTCCTAATCTGAAGCCCTGAGAATCACCAGCGCCAAAGGCTAAAAAAGATCACTGTCCCATCTCAACCACGCAGGCAGAGAGAGAGAGAAGGGGAGAATTCTCTCTTCCTCCTACCTGTTTCTATTCAAGCCCTCGGTGGATGGAATGAAGACCACCCACCCAATTTGGGAAGGACCATCACTTTACTCAGTCCACTGACTGAATTGCTAACCTGTTTTGGAAACACCATCACAGACACACCCAGAAATAATATTTAACCAGATATCTGGGTATCCTGAGATTCAGTCAAGTTGACACATCAAATTAACTATCACAATGAGTTACATGAATCTCTGGCCTGAGCTCACTATATACTTGTAAGATAATCGTACTTTTACCTGTTGTGGGAAGGGTACTGCCTTCAGCCAAAGTCACACGGAAAGTCAAGCCATCAAGGTCCTTATTCGAGTCTGGCTGCCCCCAAAGTCCACATTGTGACCTCTTGGCACCATTACTCCAGAAAGATCTGTTTAACAGGGAAACGGTACTGGGGTTGCCGCCCAGCTCTTGCTCAAGTTTGACAAAAACGGGCAGCAGCTGCAGTGATAAGCCAGTCTGAGACACTCGGGGTGGATTTAAGGATTGAGATAGGTCAGAAAAGGTCGTGTGCCCATGTAAAGCGGGGAAGGTAATGACAATGGTAATGTGAGTCTGTGAAGGATGGCTGCCGGGTTGACCCAGGCATGACTGTTAAGACAGACACTCGGCTCCAGCTGCCTGGGGCCTGGATGGATAGCCAGCCACTCCTGCCACGTCCACCTCTTCCCTGGCCCCCCCGGCCTCAGCCACCACCCGCGGGCCGCAGGCCCAGGTACAGAGGCGGGAGATGCAAGGTGGCTCCACCAGGCTTTCTAGTACATTCTGAAGGTCTTTCCTGCAGAGTTAGGAGGAAAGCTGCTATCTGGAAAAAAAAAAAAAAAACAAATAGCAACAGCCTTGCAGGCAGCAAAAGCAAACTCATAAATTTCACTTAAATTTCTTAATACCCAGAATTTAGCATTCAGTCAACTTTATAAAAAATATGAAGACCTCCGGTGGCTCAGAGGTTAAAGTGTCTGCCTCCAATGTGGGAGACCAGGGTTTGATCCCTGGGTTGGGAAGATCCCTGGAGGAGGAAATGGCAGTCCACTCCAGTATTCTTGCCTGGAGAATCCCATGGATGGAGAAGCCTAGTAGGTCACAGTTCATGGGGTGGCAAAGAGTCAGACATGACTGAGCGACTTCACCTTCACCTTCACCTTCCTCGGTGTAAAGCATTGTGGGAGGCATGGAAAAATTAAAAAGCTATTGAAAGACATCTTAGAGATCGCCATCTCTCAGGGGACCATCTTCCTTCTCTTGTGTGAGCCAAAAATTTCATTGCTTCTTCTGTGCACTAGGCTCTGTTCCAGTCCTGAAAATACAGCAGGAGATGGGAGGTCCTTGCTCTCATGAGTCTCATAAGCTAGTGAGAGAGATATAATAAATTAATAGAAGATGCAATTACTAACATAACATATATTAATGCATACATTCTATATAATATATTGATTATATTAACATATAACACGGGCTTCATCTACTCACTTGTGGCTTCATTAGCAAAGAATCCACCTGCAAATGCAGGAGACACAGGTTTGATCTCTGGGCTGGGAAGATCCCCTGGAGAAGGAAATGGGAACCCACTCCAGTACTCTTACCTAGGAAATCCCATGCGCAGAGGAACCTGGTGGGCTACAGTCCATGGGGTCACAGAAAAGGTGGACACAACTTAGTGACTAAACAATAATAATATATAACATGCAACATTCATTGATATTAATGAAGTATTTCATATTATAAGTGTATTAGTTAGTTGCTTAGTTGGGTCCGACTCTTCGCAACCCCATAGACTGTAGCCCACCAGGCCCCTCTGTCCGTGGGATTCTCCAGACAAGAACACTGGAGTGGGGTGCTATTTCCTTCTCCAAAAGGAACTACAGAAAGAAAGAAAGCGAAGTCTCTCAGTTGTGTCTGACTCTTTGTGACGCCATGGGCTATAGCCCACTAGGCTCCTCCATCCATGGAATTTTCCATGCAAGAACACTGGAGTGGGTTTCTATTTCCTTCTCTTCATATTATGTAGTTTTATATTAATATAATCTCAAGATTGATTCAGTTCAGTTCAGTCACTCAGTTGTGTCTGACTCTTTGTGACCCCATGAATCACAGCACAGCAGGCCTCCCTGTCCATCACCAACTCCCAGAGTTCACTCAGACTCACCTCCATCGAGTCCATGATGCCATCCAGCCATCTCACCCTCGGTCGTCCCCTTCTCCTCCTGCCCCCAATCCCTCCCAGCATCAGAGTCTTTTCCAATGAGTCAACTCTTCGCATGAGGTGGCCAAAGTACTGGAATTTCAGCTTTAACATCAGTCCTTGCAAAGAACACCCAAGATTGATCTCCTTTAGGATGGACTGGTTGGATCTCCTTGCAGTCCAAGGGACTCTCAAGAGTCTTCTCCAACACCACAGTTCAAAAGCATCAAGTTTTTGGTGCTCAGCTTTCTTCACAGTCCAACTGTCACATCCATACATGACCACAGGAAAAACCATAGCCTTGACTAGACAGACTTTTGTTGGCAAAGTAATGTCTCTGCTTTTGAAAATGCTGTCTAGGTTGATCATAACTTTCCTTCCAAGGAGTAAGCATCTTTTAATTTCATGGCTGCAGTCACCATCTGCAGTGATTTTGGAGCCCAAAAAGATAAAGTCTGACACTATTTCTCCATCTATTTCCCATAAAGTGATGGGACAAGGTTAATTAGTGCTATGGGGAAAAAAAAAAGAGACCGAAATAAGAGGATAAAGTGCTGGGTCTGAGGTGTGCGGTCAGGCTACTCAAGGTGGCTGCTCTCTTGCCCTGTGGGCGTCTACTCTGGGCCAGGGCCTGGTTTAACCTCTACCCCACGTGCATACCTGCCCTTCCCACGTACTGGCCCTAAGCCCCAGTTAGTGGTGACTTATTAAAGGGGCGGCGAGGGAGCCCACCTGACTTCGGTTTCCCCTGCACCTGGACTCTCCCCTTCCACCGCCTGCCCGCCTCTGACGCACGTGGTGGGGTGTTGCTCCAGGACTTCCTTCGGACGTGGCAGCCCCCCGGCCAGGAAATCACTGACGATGTGTTGCTGGTTCTGGGCTCTTTCAAGCTGGGCGACCAAAGGCCTCACAGCCTGTGACGTGCAGCCCAGCAGAGCCGTGGGACGAGCCCACTGAGAACTGAAGGGAAGGAGCAAGCTACTTGAAATCCTCAGAGAACATACTGGCAAAGGCGATCGTAATTTTAAAGGCTCTGAGAAAGACGTGAATTCGGCAGTTGAAGAACAGCGAGAGACTCCTGGGGCTGGGGGTGCCTGTGGCGTCGGCGAGAGGGCAGGACCGGCTTGTAGACCAAGCTGGTTTGTTGGCCAGGGTGATGAGCTCTGACTTTATTCCAGCCCTTCATCCCAGTCCGTTTGTCCTGCCGTTTCGCAAATGAGGACGCTGCGGCCCCTTGCTTATGAAGCGAATACTACACAGCGAATGGGACTGTGATTCTGCCCTGGTCAAGGTGGGAGCTCTGCGAAGATGAGAAAGGACAGATGCTCGCTTTATGGGACTCCCCAACTGGTCAACAGAAGGAAAATGTCACTGAGAGTCAGCTGCTGAGCCTCCGATAACAGAGCCGTCATTTCCCACTGCTCAGGCAGAGATCTCATCTGTAATCAGCCACTAAGCCCCTTGATTATACTAGGTTGGGCAAAAAGTTCATATGGAAAACCAGAGAAACCCCAAACAAACTTTCTTGGCCAAGTCGGTACGTTCTAACAAGCCTCGTGTGTCCCGGCCTGCTCACCCCCCATCACCAGTGCGTGGGCGACACGTTGTCACCATGTCAGGTCTGGGCCTTCACAGAGGCCCTGCCACGACTCTCCCCGACCCAGGCTCACCCCGCCTCCAGCCCAGCCCCTGACTGTGCGTGTGTGCCCGCTCAGTCGTTCAGTCATGCTCCACTCTTTGCGACCCTGTGGACCATAGCCCACCAGGGTCCCCTGTCCATGGGATTCCCCAGGCAAGGACACTGGAGTGGGCTGCCACTCCCTTCTCCAGAGGATCTTCCCAACTCAGGGACTGAACCTGCGTCTCCTGGATTGGCAGTTGGGTTCTTTACCACTGCATCACCTCGGAAGACCAGGGGCCTGATTAATCTTTAAAATGCAAATCCAATCATGTCCCCCCTACTGGGGAAAAAAAAAAGTGTGTAGTAACTTCCCGTTACCCAGGGTTCGCTGAAGTGCAAATGTCTGCAGGTCCTTCAGCCCTTGGCCTCAGACCCCCTTTCTGACTCCATGCTCGGTCTCATCTCCGTGGATTCTTCTTCTGTGGCCACACTGAGCTCTCGCCATCTCCCAATGCACTATGCTCTTGCACACGCAACCCCTCTTCCCGATCTCATCCTTTTGGATCTGAAACTGAAGATCTTTCCTTGTAGCTTTGATCTCAACCTGCAAGCTTCTTTTCCTGCTCTGGAAGAGATCCTACCCAAGGCAGAAGAAGATGAGGCCAATGCAGAGAAGGAAAGAGAGCAGAAAGGACGCACAGAGTGATAAGACAGAGAACATCACTGGATTCCTGGATCCCGCCGTGCCTGAAGCCAGTGTAACCTAGGAATTCACTTTTGTGACCCAAAAAGGAAGCCTAACGAGTTGCAGCGGGAAATAACCCTGTCTGGGGACATAGGAGACTTCGAGCGTGTCAGTCAACTGGATGGATCTCATAAGGAGCCTTGAGACTACGCTGGGCCCACTCAGATAACCGAGGATAATCTTTCCAGCTCTCGATCCTTAACTCCACCATATCTGCACAGTTCCTTTTTTCATGCCAGGTCATACAGTCACAGGCTCAGAAGGTTAGGGCCTGGATGTCTTTGGTGGGAGGGGTGATGGGCATTATGTTACTGACCACGTGGAGAAAGTGCCCTCTGAAACCAGCAACAGAGGAAGGGCAGTAAGTGAAGGAGGGCAAGGGAGTGTCCCCGAAAATGAAAGAGTGTGAACAAGGTTCCTGGGGCCAGAGGGAGAGTGGGGAGTCGAGGCCTTTGAAAAAGGCGAGTGCAGCCGTTTCGCAGGGGCCAGGAGCGAGGAGGCTGGGGGGAGGAGGCCAGGAGCAAGGAGGCTGGGGGAAGGAGGCTGGAGGGGAGGAGGCCAGGAGGGAGGAGGCCAG
>SJYC01000033.1:0-33623 GCA_006408675.1 Madoqua kirkii
GGGAGGAGGCTGGGGGGAGGAGGCCAGGAGGCGGAGGCTGGGGGAGGAGGCTGGGGGAGGAGGCCAGGCTTCTGCTGGCTTGGAGAGGACGTGGACTTTGGCCTTTCCTTAAAGCAACGTGGGGATGCAATCTGATGGATCTCTTGAAGATTCCACTGGGGAATCTGGGTTGGAACGGCCGAAATGGACACAGGGAGCCCTGTGGAGGCCTGAGGGAACAGAAGCCACTTCCAGCATCACCCCAGCCCCCTGGCCCTTCCAGGTAGCACGTGTGAACCATACACGCCTTGCTCAGAAGTTTCATGTTCGCTTTAACATGGAAGATTGCAAACACAGACAAAAGCAGAGCCCACTGAAGGCCCTCGTACCCAGCTCCTAGCTGTGATAACTGACCAGTTCACGGCACCTCTTACAATAGTCCCCTACCCCAGGATTATCTGAAGCAAATCCCAGGTATCCTATCATTTCATCTCACTTTATTTCAACTTGTATCTGTAGCTGTGTTAGGAATTCTTTAAAAAATAAAACCCATAATCGTTTGGGAGCTAATAAATCCCTGTGCTGGCTCACTTCGTATCTGTGGAAGGAATAAATAATTTGGCATTCTCATAGTCTTGTAGAAAGAATATATTGTTTCTCATCTTTGCCTGAATTCCAAAGCACTCTGTGTGTCAAAATCCACAACCCCTCAGAGCACAGGATGTCCCTACTTGTGAACGCCCAGCTGAGTCTGGTCCCACCCCATGCCTTCTCTTGCCATCCGCTACGCATTTCTGTGACAAGTTGCAGGGTGCCCGGGGAAAATGCATCCTGTTTTTCAGAGGGGCCAGTAAAGGCCTTGCCCCAGCCCAGCTCCCAGGATGCCGAAGCCTCGGGTTGGGGTTCATCGGGCCGGCTTCACGGTGACAGATGAAGTTCTGGCAGCCCCACAGCCCACGTGCTCACTCTGCTCGTCTCAGGACACCTGCTGCTGGGCCTCCCGACCGAACGAGCGAGCGTGGGAGCAGGAGCAACCTCTAATTACACCTTTCTTGCCATCTCTGGTTCCGTGACTGTTTCAAGGAGGAGCAGAATGTTGTCAACATCCTCAGTCCTCAAAGATCCCCTCTCTGCCCTTCTCTCCACAAGAACCTTTGCTGCCTGGGGCCGCTCTGTTCCAGTCATCAACTGCAATCAATATGGACCAAAACCCCGAAACACTGGGACTCAGAATAACGGTCACTTTACTGTGCTCATGATCTGTAGGAGTGCTTGGGGGCAGTCCTGCTCCAGGTGGTACTGCTCCGGGGCACGCCTGGGCCTGGAGGATCTGAGAAGTGTTCGCACGCGTGTCTGGGGCCTGGGTGAGCACAGGCAGATTCGTCTTTCCGTAACTGTGGTCTCAGGGCCTCTCGCTTGTCCCCTCCAGCTGAAGGGGCAGACATCTGATGTCACAGCTCAGGACTCCAAAAGCACGTGTTCCCAGAGACAGAGAGTGGAAGACACCTCCCTTCAGACCTGGAAACTGGCAGAGTATCACTCACTCTGATGCTAATGTCAAGGCGGTTAAAGGAGGCCGTGAAACTGGATAATTGGGTAATTAGGGTTCTTTCTGCTGCAAATGACAAAAATGCTGTTCAAATTATCTGATACCAAAAAGGGAATCTGTTGCATTATATGACTGCAAAGTTCGAGGTTAGGTTCAAGGGCAACTAGATCCAGTCGCTCAGATGATCATCAATGATAAGTCTCTATCTCTTGCTCTCTTTTTCCTCTGTGTTGGTTTTATTTCTACCAGCCCCACCAAAATGCAGTGGAGAGTTAGCTCTCTAAAGAAAAATCTGGGTACCACCAACAGAGGAAGGCAAGGCATTCTGGAAATGCAAAAGTGATAAATACCGACCATAATCCACCCCTTGGCTGCCTCTCTCACACACCAACTCGCCTATAAACCCAGCTTCAAAGGCGCCCTGCCCTACAGGGCGCAACAGCTCACGCGCAGCCATGAAGTCAGCCATCTCATTCTCCGGAGAGACGGCCAGAGTCTTTTCTAGCTGCTGCGCCTGCGGCGATTCTAGGCTTTCTTGGTGATGTGTATTCCTCTCCACTAGGTCTCCTTGTGGGTCCTCAGGGTCTGCAGCCTTGGAATAAATACCATAGTTAACCACCCACCAACACACCCCACAGACACCAGTGGATGAAAGACAGGGTGGTTGCTCAGTCGCGTTGAGGTGGATTCTTTACCTCTGAACCATGGACTGCTACTGTTAAGTCGCTTCAGTCATGTCCGACTCTGTGCGACCCAATAGACGGCCTCCTACCAGGCTCCTCCGTCCCTGGGATTCTCCAGGCAAGGACACTGGAACCGTGGGCACGGCCCCGAAACTGCTACTAAAACATTCATTTGAAAAAGGGAAACAAAAAACAACGGTCGTTAAGCCTGGGCGTTTACCGGATCCTGTTGGAGGGGGGTAGAAAAGTTAGCTTCCTGCTCTGGCGATGGGATGGGCCCCTGGACTAAGGCTGCCTTGGGTTCTGATCTCCTCGATGCCCTCCAGAGATGCGGGACAGATGGGCCTTCCAGTGAATTGCTCCACTGGGAATGCAGCTCTTTAGTAGCTGGTCCCCGTTGGTGTAAGTGTGCCGACAAGAGATGCACTCATGGACAAGGGACAGAAGGCCTGGTTAATGGTGGCTTAAACACGTGTGTGCTCATTTTTCTCACACAAGAATACTTCCAGAGGCAAGCAGGCACCGGGAGGAAACCAAGGGTCAAGGAACTGTGATTCCTTGGCCTCTCCCCGCGGATGGACTGCAGCGGCTCTCCCGTGCGTCGAGGGAAGAAGGCGGGAGGGCTGTCCAGTGTATCCGTCTCCTTCTGCCATGAGAAGCGGAAGCCTTCCCAGAAGGCC
The DNA here is from genome assembly GCA_006408675.1 of Madoqua kirkii. Taxonomy (NCBI): domain Eukaryota; kingdom Metazoa; phylum Chordata; class Mammalia; order Artiodactyla; family Bovidae; genus Madoqua; species Madoqua kirkii. The sequence goes on from SJYC01000033.1 coordinate 2,892, forward strand.
TCCCGACTTCCATTTAGATCTCTTTGGCCAGAACCGTGCCTCACGGTCCCCTTGGCTGGAAGGGACGTTGTGAAAGCTAGCCCCTTTCGTCCTTTGTTCCCCAAACAGGTCTGAGATTTAGGAGCAAGGAAGGCCTGAAAGTCGCCTTGGAGACTGAGAGCTGGAGTATGAGGGAAGGCAATGTTCTCAAAAGGAAGTTAGGGGTCGATTACGACAGAAGGGAGTGGTGCAGAAACCAAGCGCCGCGCTCGGAGAGCTGGAGAACTCAGGTTCACTACGCCGCCAGGCCCGGAGGAGCTAACGCGCCAAGCTCTGAGCCCCGAACAAAGGGGTTACAGAGCTGTTACAGACCTACCACAGTGGGCAGCGCTAGCTGCTAACAGGCTGGCTTAAACGAAGGGGCGTCACGCTCTCGGGAGCAGCAGTCAAGACGGGGAGGAAGATGCCTGAGCTTCACAGGGACAGGCAAGACTGAGCCGGTTTGCAGGGGCCGGGTGACTGCAAAGAGCCGGACCAGGTGAGTGAGGTGAGCCCCAGCTTCTGCTACTGCGAACCCCCGCTTTCTGAGACTGCCTGACCTTTGCGATCCGGACTGCAAGGAGCAAGCTGAGTTACAGAGGCTGAAGGAGCAGGAGGTTATGTAAAATTTTAACTTTTCCTCTTCGGGAGGAAGGGGTGCCTGGTGGAGGAAAACAAACCCAATTTGTTTCTTACACTTGTTTATTGCAATTATCCCAATTGCTATTACAGTCCCTAATGCACTATTTCTGGCTCTGAAAGTCTCTGGTCCTAAGGACACACATTAAAAAAAATTATCTCTGAGTATAAACGTGCTGTCCTTAGTCGTGTCCTACTCTTCGTGACCCCATGGACTGTAGCCCGCCAGGCTCCTCTGTCTTCTCCAGGCCAGAATACTGGAGTGGGCTGCCAGTTCCTCCTCCAGGGGATCTTCTGAACCCAGAGATAGAACCCAGGTCTCCTGCATTGCAGGCGGATTCTTCACCAGGTGAGCTACCCGGGAGCATAACTAAAATGATAATAATAAGAATAACGTCTCAAAGGAATTCTAGAAGTAAGATCAATGGCAACTTATTTTTTAAATAACACCTTCTTGCAACCACAGATAATGATAACACGTGGCTTTATCAGCAGTTTTGGGAAGGATGAGAAAGGAGGCTTGAAGCGTGCTGATGTGTGTCCCACCATCCTCCAGCGTCGAGGAGCCAGGGCTGCCAACCACCGACACCATCGAACATCCCCTCCAGCAGCTTTGGAGTCCGAAGGGGCTGGCTCTGTAATTGACATGCCTACTAAGCCTCAATGGCCCAAGCCTCTGACGCCCCTCTCCCCCATCCCCATCCTGCAGTTAATATCCCAAGGTCCAGAGCTAAGAAGGCTTACGAGAGATTTTCAGATGAGTTTCGTTATTTGCAGGCCGGATTAGTTGGCTAAGCCCATATGAGCGTCAGGGTCCTCTTAGTCCCCAGCCAGGGGCCCCCACGCGGTGGTCCCGGGAGGCACCTTTGGGAGGGTGCGGTCCAGCAGAGCGGCCAGACGCATCAAGTGGGTTGCAGTTCTAGGGCAGAGGAGCACCGGAGAGGGGCAGAAAGGAGACGCTTCGGTTCTGGGGGCCCCGAGAGGATGAAGTTAATAGAACAGACATCTTCTTGGAAACCAAGTTAATTTCTGAAGCAAAGGCTAAAATAGACTTGGCTCTTTTTTCCTCCCTACCCCACCCGCACCTAACCTGAAATAATAATAGAAGCGATTAGGGACGGGTCTGCTCAGCACAACAGAGCAGGCCTGCTTTACAACAACGGCTGGCCGATCTGTAAAAGAGCACCTGGTCACCTCTCCTTCCAGTGGGCTCAGCTAAAAAAAGGCTTCCAGCGAAGACAGCGCCCCTTAGCAGTGTCTAGATCCCATGGCCCTTTAAAGCTATCACCCCATGGCAAGGGAGGAGAAATCCTTTTTAGGATTCATACTCAGGATGTTAATCTGTTTTCTATTTTTAATCTTTAGAAGGAAAAAGACAAGAAAGACCTCATAAACTAAAAGAAGCCGTTATCTTTGCTAAAGGAATATCAGCTCTGAGAGAGACACAGTCAGTACAATTTAGCTTTCTAGGTTGTGGGTTTTTTTTGTTTTTTCCTCCTTTCAAATTAGAGCAAATGAAAACAAGAAGAGTTAGGAAGCTGGGGAAATGGGTCCAGGAAAGAGGGTCAGCTGTGTCAAGGGAGTCCCCCCCAAATCCCACATCAGTCCTTCCCCCGGCCCCTTCAGCCTGGACTGTACCTCCCCTTGGTGCCCCTCTCTGTGACCCGTCCCCAACAGCCCTGCACTTGGTCCTCATCACGCTGCTCCTCTGCTTAACAGCCTCGCTGAGCGCTACCCTGTCTTCAGAAGAAAACGCAGACTTTCAAGCAACACTGCCCGGGCCCTCTTGAAGCTGGGGAAATGGGTCCAGGAAAGAGGGTCAGCTGTGTCAAGGGAGTCCCCCCCAAATCCCACATCAGTCCTTCCCCCTGCCCCTTCAGCCTGGACTGTACCTCCCCTTGGTGCCCCTCTCTGTGACCCGTCCCCGACAGCCCTGCACTTGGTCCTCATTACGCTGCACCTCTGCTTAACAGCCTCGCTGAGCGCTACCCTGTCTTCAGAAGAAAACGCAGACTTTCGAGCAACACTGCCCGGGCCCTCCGGCTCTGCCCTAGTCCAGCCCGCCTTTCCTGCTCTTTCTTTCTTTCTTTAAACTGGAGCATAATTGCTTTAGAATGTCGCGTTGATTTCTACGGTACAACAGGAATCAGCCATCACCTCTGTCGTGTGCATTCAGTTGCCCTTGAATTGCCCTTGCCGGGCACAGGACCTGTTATCCATTCGGTTGCATTTGTCCAGCGAATGCTGACTAGCCTGACCCGTCGCCAGCCCCTGCCCCTGATGTTCCTTCCCACCTCCCTGGGCTTTATACACTCAAGCCCCAAGCCGTTCCTCTTGTCAGGAACTGCCCTCCCCGCTCCCTTCGCTTGGGAAACGGATGCTTGTTCCTGAGCCTCCAACTCAAACATCGCCTATTTTCTGTCCCTTCTCTTGGCGCTCCTCCCACCCACAGCCCTCGCAGGAGTATTTGGGGTCACCATCCTCCTTTATGCCTCCCTCTGCTGTTGCAGTTCCAGAACTGTGCATTTCAACAGTCTGATTTGCCATAAAAAGATAATTGGGTTCCTAAGAAAATTTATTTTATCAAAACTGAATTTTAAAACCCATTGATGGGATAAGAGATAAAAGGGACTGAGGTTAGGATATTCAAGGCGCACTATATCGAAGTCAGTGCTCTTGCAGGATTTTCAATAATGAGGGTTCAGTTCAGTTCAGTGGCTCAGTTGTGTCCGACCCTTTGCGACTCCATGGACTGCAGCATGCCAGGCCTCGCTGTCCATCACCAACTCCCAGAGTCCCCCCAAACCTATGTCCATCCAGTCGGTGATGCCGTCCAGCCGTCTCACCCTCTGTCGTCCCCTTCTCCTCCCGCCCTCAATCTTTCCCAGCAGCAGGGCCTTTTCCAATGAGTCAGTCAGTTCTTCGTGTCAGGTGGCCAAAGGATTGGAGTTTCAGCTTCAGCATCATTCCTTCCAGTGAATATTCAGGACTGATTTCCGTTAGGTGCTTTATAGCTATTGGGCTTCTTCGTGGCTCAGAGGGTAAAGAATACTGCCTGCAGTGAGGAGACCTGGGTTCAGTCCCTGGGTTGGGACGATCCCCTGGAGAAGGAAATAGTTACCCACTGCAATATTTTTGTCTGGAGAATCCCATGGACAGAGGAGCCTGACAGGGCTACAGTCCATGGGATTGCAAAGAGTCAGACATGACTGAAGAACTAAGTACTGTATCAGGGACTTCCTGTGTGTGTGTGAATATATATACACACACATCTGGCATTTATGTGTGTGTGTGTATATGTAGCTATCAGGGGCTTCCCAGGTGGCACTGGTGGTAAAGAACCCACCTGCCAGTGCAGGAAGTATAAGAGACAAGTATCTGATCCCTGGTTCGGGAAGATCCCCTGGAATAGGGCACGGCAACCCATGCCGGTATTCTTGCCTGGAGAATCCCATGGACAGAGGAGCCTGGCGGGTGACAATCCATAGGCTTTTGAAGAGCTGGACATGACTGAAGCATGTTGGACACAACTTAGTGCAGCACATAGCTATCAAGCTATTTAACTGCAAGCTGGAATATCCAATCGCTTGCTCAAGAAAGACAAGAATCAGTCCAAACATCTCATTTGCCTTATAAGCCACACACCCACGAGTCTCTCCAACTTCAATCATTTTGCTCTTGATCTTGCAACTTTTCTGGCATCAAAATTCTACACATGGTAAACAAAAGAATCCAAGCGTGAACAGGTGTACAAAGGAAAAGGCGCTCACTCGGCTGGGCATCCCAGCACCGAGTTCCTGGTACCTGTGGCCCTGCTCAGCAAGGACTAATGCCCGTCGACAGGCCTGTTGTTACCAACGGCAATCGGGGTAATGAAAATTGTGTGGCTTAATTCACTGACCTTCCGGTCAATATCCAATTCAGTCATGAAAACTCTCTCTGTAGGGAAAGACCTCTGTTTTCTATCTATTCCCTTCCTTCTACATGGGAGGACACCAGAAGCAGAGATGGTGTCCAGCTCAACTCTGTCACCCCATTCATTGTTGCTGAACTGACAATGACATCCCACAATATCCAGATAATTGCTTTTATTCTTGACTTTAACTAGAAGTTGCTTAGTGCCTAGACTTTCTCAACCTGAATGAGATGCATTTCCATCCCTGTGTCCCAGAATCCAAACTCCTATATTCTGATTACCAGACTTTGTCATGAGTAAAGAGTGAGTTTAATAAACATCTTCCTTGGACTGCAGAGATCAAGCCAGCCCATCCTAAAGGAAATCAACCCTAAATATTCACTGGAAGGACCGATGCTGAAGGTGAAGATTCAGTGCTTTGGTTACCTGATGCAAAGAGCCGCCTCATTGGAAAAGACCCTGATGCTGGGAAGGATTGAAGGCAAGAGAAAAAGAGGACAACAGAGGATGAGATGGTTTGATGGCATCACTGACTCAATGGACATGAGGTTGAGCAAGTTACAGGAGTTGGTGATGGACAGGGAAGCCTGGCATGCTGCTGTCCACAGGGTCACAAAGAGTCAGACACGACTTAGCGACTAACAACGACAACCCTTCTATAATACAATGTTAATACTTGTTGAGACTATACTAAACTCTTTACATGAATTAGCTCATCTGTTCTGACCCATTGTACAGAAGGGTAAACAGGTAGATTTTTTACCACTGAGCCACAGAGGAAGCCTTTTTATTGCTGAAGTGAAATGAAAGTCACTAGTTGTGTCCGACTCTGCAACTCACGGACTATACAGTCCATGGGACTCTCCAGGCCAGAACACTGGAGTGGGGAGCCTTTCCCTTCTCCAGGGGATCTTCCCAACCTAGGAACTGAACAGGGGTCTCCTGCATTACAGGCAGATTCTTTGCCAACTGAGCTATCAGGGAAGCCCTTTTATGACTGAAGGGATCCTAATTTGCACATTCTTAAGCTAAAATGACCGTAGCTGTTTTCTGTAGCCGAAAACAGAGACCCTCAACTACTCATTTTCCCAGCATCGTGTGGAACCGAAGCTGTTTTCTAAGCAAAGTCTCATCCATATCCAGGGGGACCCACTTACAGTGGGATGTGAGGAGGTGAAAGGGCTCCACATTTACCAAAGGCACCACGTCCACCGCACGAGGTTGAATAGGGCTTGTCATTTAATTCATCCCATAGTATACGTCAGCCAGGGCTCATCAGGCACACCCTTGAACTCCCTGCTGCCTGATTCATATCAAAAGCCTAGTCTGTGTAAATAATATTGATGAATGATGTCTTAAAGAAGTACTCTGCAATTAGTCTTTCAGATTGCAATTCAGTTCAATTCAGTCACTCAGTTTGACCTCAAAGTATTTCCCAATGCTAACATTTCAAGCAATCTCTCCCCTACCCGTACCACAGCTAATGAAAATCTCATCACAAGTTATCCAAAACAGTGGAAGATCCAAGTGTTATTTCTGGCCTGAGCAAGCTGGTGGGTGGTAGGACTATTCACTGAGAGGGAACCTGGGAAGAAGCAGGTTGGTGGTGGACATAATCACTGAGACGCCTCTGTGCCCGTTCCCCAGCCCCCAGCCAATTCAGGGCCCTTGAAGGGAGTGAGCATAACCTGCTTGTCTTTGAACCGCCACAGCACCCGGCCCACAGCCACGTCAGCCCTTGCGAACTCAACCGCCACTCTTCAGCTGGGATCTCGGTGGTGTCAGGGTGGGTAGGGAAGGTATGAGTGGAGACTGTGAGCTGGCTTTGCCCCCAAGGAGAAGGTGTTGGCTCATGATACAGAAACAGGAAAAGCCGAGGTGGGTCTGGGGTTATACGGGACAGCTGGAGCCAGCAAGGCAAGGCTCCCGGGGGCCCCCCGCCCACCTGCCCCGGTTCCCACTCCTCTCCGGTGTTAGCTGTGCTCACTGTCACCACTGTCTGTAGTTGTCCTAACACTTCACATGCTCACCAACCATCTGACTCATGTACTTGGTTATTGCCTGCCTCCTACCCTGCCCGGCAGTCATGGAAACTCCACAAAGAGAGGAATTGCATCTGTCTTGCTCATTACACTTTCCCAGCATCCAAAATAGTGCCTCTCTCTGAATGGAGGCCTTGGTGTTTAAAAAAAAAATTGTGAATGAATAAATGAGTGAAGGGCTCCTTCAGGTCTTGGGCAAGGACTCCGTCTCAATTTGGCCACCTCGGAGTCCAGTCACTGGGTCCAGAGTACTATAATTGGCTCATCTTGAGTCATGCCCTTGTGTCTGGCTGTGGAGAAGAGTAACGGGGCCAGAGCTGGGGCAGAAAGAGAGCTGCAGGCAAAGAGGAGCGCGTTGGCCACACTGAGATGTCACAGGAGCCTCCGACTTCGCTGGAGGTCAGGTGCTCGGTGTCCATTGCTCTCCTTGGAAACGTGTGGGCTTTGTCCCTTGCCGCTCCCTGGCTTCTGAGTTACAGTGATTTGGTTATAATTTTAAGACACGAGGAGGGCATGGCAACCCACTCCAGTATCCTTGCCTGGAGAGCCCCCACAGACAGAGGAGCCTGGCGGGCTGCAGTCCACGGGGTTGCACAGAGTCGCACACGACTGAGTGACTAAGCACACAAGACACGTGCGCTGAGTAATCTATTTAAACCTTGAACACAGCAACGATATTCTCCGGATTAACATTCAGATGCATAATCTGATAAATATGGGCCAACAGGACGCAACCTTTAAAGTAGGTCTGTTCCCAAAACGCTGGTTGCTGGTGGCTCTTGTGTGTGTCCGTGCTGGTGAGCTAGAAAGGCATTAGCCATCGGAGCCTTGACCCCACAGATGGCATTTACACAGGGAAAAGCTGGCAGGGCCTCACCCACCTCCTTGCCAGTCTTGCCTGCCTCTGGTATCCAGGAGTGAGTCCAATTCCCCTTAACCGTTTGGAAAAACGGCAAATTATAGGGAACAAATGTTCCTTCCAGCAGCAGGAGAGGCACCTGCCTAATGAGTCAGCAGCCACGCAGATGGTGAGATGGGGAAAGCAAGCTGGAGTCGGCTGGTCCTGACCAGCAGCCAGCGCCAGAGCCCCTGCCCCCCTCTCTAATCCTGCTGGGCTGGACCACATGGCTCTCTGCACAAATGTAGGTCATCTAAAATGCTGTCACAAGCTGCGGTTTCTCATTGCCAACACACTGGAAAGCCTACAGTGACTGGGAGACATTATTTCCAAGCTGGTGCTTCTCATTTAAAACAGAGAATCCAGAATTTCTAAGCTTCATTTTATACTCAGTGCTGTGATTATCTTTCAGTATTGCCCAAACACCACCCCTGTCCCCCAGTATGTACATGTGAGTGTTAGGGATGGGAATAACAGGAGAAAGAAAACAGAGGAAGAAAGGTCCTTTTTTTTTTTTTAATGTTTAAAGAATTTTTTGCCGTGGCCCGTTTTTTTAAAGTCTTTATTGAATTTGCCAGAGTGTTGCCCCTTGGTTTTCAGCCACGAGGCATGTGGGGTTCCAGCTCCCTGACCAGATACCAAAGCTTCTGAATCGGAAGGTGAAGTATCACACGCTGGACCACCAGGGAAATCTCCGCAAGGTCCTGTTTTCAAAGACACTGATGATAATTTTGCAAAATTATTTGGAAGGTATTCATATTTTAAAACATACTCAGTTGTAGGAAAATCAAAATGTCTTTTTTTATGCCAAGATCTAGAGACACATTTGGCCCTTAATTTGGCTGAGAAAGAAAAATATCTGTTCTACTGATTGAATTTATCATTTTGCAAAAGTACCTCTGTATAATTCATGAAATTTAATCACGATCATGCTGGGATTTATTGCTCCTCATTAATGCTTCCTTTGAAGATGAGTAGAAAGACCTAGGGTTGAGAGGAAAGAAAAATTCTTTCCAAGTCCTGTAAGACTTAATTTGGATTTTATTAAATCTCATTAGTTCACTAATACAAAATTTATGACACTTTGGACAGAGAGTCGGCTAATATTTTTCCTTGGTTTAATCTATGAAAAAGTAATTTTTCTCTGCAGGTGAATGATATCAATAGATCCTATGGGGATATTCTATATTCTTGATAGAATATTCATTAGACACTGTCTTTTACATACAAGTACTATATGGGAATTTCAAGTTTTTTCATTAAAGGAGGTGGATGGAGGCTGCTACTTGGCAGTCCTTTTCCACGTGGCTTCCTACTCCAATCGCTTATTTATTTATACTCTGTCCCCTTCAAGAATTTGAACCAGCCCACAAAAGAGGATGGGGCTTCTCGGGTGGTTCAGTGATAAAGAATTCACCTGCCAGTGCAAGAGACTCAGGAAACGCTGTTTCAGTCCCTAGGTCGGGAGGATGCCCTGGAGTAGGAAATGGCAACCCATTCCAGTAATCTTGCCTGACAAGTCCCATGACAGAGCTGGACATGACTGAGTGACGGAGCTCATGCACGCATGCGCGCACAGACACACACACACACACACACATACACACACACACACACACACACAATAAAGGACACATCTCTACAGGCAACATTAAATTTTTGTCTGATCACTACATCACACAAAAGTTTTAGGATAATCTTCACTAAATTGAGGGGGAATTTGTCTCTTAGAATGAGCTCAATCTGAAATTCATTTTTAAAGGGTTCTGGGAAGCATTGCAAAATGATCGTGTAGCAATTTTATTTAAAAACCCAAAATAAAAGAGCTTCAGCAGGAAACTCCTTGGCGGTCCAGGGGCTAAGACTCTGCCTGGCAGTGCAGGGGACACGGGGCAGTGCCTGGGCTGGGAACCAAGACCCCACATAGCACTGGGCAGCTAAGCCGGTGCACCGCAGCTCCCGGAGCCCCGCAGGGTCTAGAGGCCACGCTCTGCAGCGGGAAGGCTCGGCGCTGAGTGCCTGCGCGCCGCGACTAGGGAGAAGCCTGCGCAGCGCCGAGACCCGGCGCAGCCGTAAAGGAGCGAATAACAGCGACTCTTCTCTTAAAGAGAGTGCTTCCATGAAGTACGCCGCTGTCTAACTCACATGAGGGAAGCCTCTAGCTGGGTCAGTCAGAGCCGACCTTCGCGAGCCCGGCTGCACAGGTGACCCTCCCGGCAGCAGGGACCGCGCCGTCTTTCTGCTCCTTCACCCCCGCTGTCTTTCATCCTTTGGGGGGCGCCGCGGTCTACGGCTGTGCTGAAGGAGCTGGCGGCGGCCAGGGTAGCCCAGCGTGCCGCAGTCCACGGGCACGACTGAGCGACTGAGAGACAGGCGATCTGAGGCAGATACTGGTGTGCCGGGAAGACTGCTCAGTCAACAGATGCCGAGAGGAAACGCACGAGAAGCCCCCTGCAATGGGCCGCACCTTTAAGCAGCCTTCCTACAATTCCCGCACAAAACTTACCGTTACACCTCATTGGCCAAACTTAGTCACGTGGTCACACCTCCCAACAGGGAACGTGTGTTAATTAACTTTGTAAGAGAATGGATATGGGGTTGAACCAACCGGTCTCGGCCGTGAATAGCCAGACATCCTTCTAAGCAGCTTAAACTGAGGTATAATCGGGGGTGGAGAGCTAGAAAACGGGGAGCAAGAAAAGTAAAGGAATTGATGCAGTTGCTGTAATTCCACAGCAGCTTGAACACTGAGCTTCTTGATAGCCAGAAAAATGAGGAAAGAATTATTTTTACTGAAGAAGCGAATGTGTCAGTGGCTCACTGGAAGCGCAATACATCCCAGGACTGAATTCTATCATGCTTCCCTCACCCGCACCACATTCAGCCAGAATAGCCACGGGTTCTGCATTTTGAAAATTATTCTCATTGTTAACTATTCTATCGCAGTTTTCCATGCAGATAATCACCCGTGCAAGGCCAATTTCTGCTTTAGAAAACACGGTCCCCGTGGATACTGGAAAAAGGGAAAGACCTAACCGAATAGTCTTGGTAAGTTGTGCAGAGAACGTGAAAAGGGAGTCTGTGGGAATCGGTAGAAGGAATGAACCAGAAATATCAGAGCAGGGTCGCTTCCATCATGATCAAGTCCTAGAAGTCTGACTCAGCCTGACTGACACACGTGTGAGATGGAGATGGGGACCGGCAAGCGGAAGGATTGTCACCGAGGCCGAGAGCGCCTTCACTGGCATCCTCTGCGCTTTCTTAGTTAAGACATTTGGGGAGCCGAATCTTCGTCCAGAGCCATGCTTTTTTTAAAATTTACTCTCTATTGAAGTAGAGTTGAGTTACAATGTTGTGTTAACTGTTGCTCTACAGTAAAGTGACTCATTTCTGCGCGCACACACACACACACACACACACACATATACATCGTTTTTCACGTTCATTTCCACGGTGGCCTATCTCAGGATATTGGACATAGCGTTTCCTGTGCTGTTACGCGGTGGGACCGTGCTCTTTATCCACTTTAGGTGTACCAGTTTGCATCTACGAATCCCAAACTCCCACCAAAACCCTGTCCCTCCTTCCTGCCCCTTCAGAGCCACACTTTTAATATGTCATGAGAAACCTCTGTCTCAGGGATCTGAAATGCTCAAAATCCCTACAATTAGTTCATTGCCCTCATGGGCAGATCCACATGGAAATCCAAGGCATTCAGGGACGTTAAGTGAGAGACGAAACGCTTAATGGCATCAAGGCCACCCAGGACCACATAGAGATGACCATTTTCCCTAGAGATCGGCACTCGTAGAAATCTTTTGGCCGAAAGCCCTGTTCCCTAGACAGAGTCTAAATATGCGCGATCAACATTTGTCGCTTTGCTCTTCTTTTTTAGGCCCCTGTGGCTGCTCAAACTCCCTTTCAGTCAGTGCATTCTTTAATGAAGTTACTATCAGTTAATCAATATAGCTCATGTCTTTCTTAACTCAGAAGATTTTTGTCTTTCGGGGGCAACCTTTGACTTCTTTGCTGTTCATCAAATGTTTCTTTCCAAGATTAACTCTGAGAGGGCTATCCAGATTCCTGTAAGGCATTGAACTAACGTCCCCAGTACAGGTCTTCAAATGACCTTCCACAAATGTCAAGAGCATGGCATTAAAGTTTAGTGGCACCATGTATCAAGGGTAGTAAAGAATCCACCTGCCAATCCCAGAGACAAAAGAGATGCATGTTCGATTCCTGGGTCGGGAAGATCCCCTGAAGTAGGAAATGGTAAACTACTCCAGTATTCTTGCCTGGAAAATTCCATGGACAGAGGAACCTGGTGGGCTACAGTCCATGGGGTTGCAAAGAGTCTTACACAACTGAGCATCTATTGAGAGCTTATTATGTCAAACACTGATACAGGCAGTTTTTCTTGCAGTTTCTTTTTTCTGTGTGTGTGGCTTCCTATTTTTTTAATTAATTTTTATTGGAGTATAGTCAATTTATAATGTTATGCTAGTTTTTGCTGTATAGCAAAGTGAATCAGTTATCAGTTCAGTTAAGTTCAGTCCCTCAGTTGTGTACGACTCTGCAACCCCATGGACTGCAGCACGCCAAGCCTCCCTGTCCATCATCAACTTCCAGAGTTCACCCATACTTATATCCATTGAGTCGGTGATGCCATCCAACCATCTCATCCTCTGTCGTGCCCTTCTCCTCCTGCCCTCAATCTTTCCCAGTATCAGGATCTTTTCAAATGAGTCAGCTCTTTGCATCAAGTGGCCAAAGTACTGGAGTTTCATCCTCAGCATCCGTCCTTCCAATGAACACCCAGGACTGATCTCCTTTGGGATGGACTGGTTGGATCTCCTTGCAGTCCAAGGGACTCTCAAGAGTCTTCTCCAACACGACAGTTCAAAAGCATCAGTTCTTCAGTGCTCAGCTTTCTTTATAGTCCAACTCTCACATCCATACATGACCACTGGAAAAACCATAGCCTTGACTAGACGGATCAGTTATACATATACATATATCCACTTTTTTTTAAGATTCTATTCCCATGTAGGTCATTACAGAGTATTACTTACAGTTTCTATTTAAATCTATGCAATTAATCTGGTGGAAAATATTATTATTCCATTTTACAATTAAGGAAACTGAAACTTCTAAATTACCACAAATTAGGTGGCTTAAAACAACAGAAATGTAATTTTCATGGCTCTGGAGTTCAAAATTAAGGTGTTGACTGGGCCTCGATCTCTCTCAATGTCCTAGGGAAGAGTATGTTCTCCCTGGCTCTCCCAGCTTCTGGGGCAGCCATGTCCTTCCAACCTCTGCCTCCATCTGCACGCCATCTTCTCCTCTGGGTCTTCTGTCTTCTGAGGAAACTTGTCATTGGCTTTAGAGTCCATTCAGGTCATCTCAGATGATCTCATCTCCTGATCCTTAACTTAATTACAGCTAAAAACTCAATTTCCAAATAAAATCAGATTTTGGAGGTCAGGACCTGAATGCATCTTTTGAGGAGGTCACTGTTCAGTTCATTACAGAATTGTTTCTTTTTGATCCAGAGCACTTAAAGAATGGCGTGGGGCTAGACAGACTGCCTGTGGAGGGGGGTGTGAAGGGCAGCACCTACTCTTTAGAATATGAGGCTAGATCCTATGAATCTTAACAATCGGTCATACTCAGCCTTACACAAACCCAACTGCCCAAAGCCCCTGTCTCCAAACTTCAGTATCTCCCGCTGATAAGATATGAGAGAGGGCAACTTAAAAAGCATTTGTTGTTTCTCACAGAGCTCTGGTACCCGGATAGACTCCTCACTGGCACTGCTTCCTCCCTGGAGAGACGGAGTAGGGACCAGTGTTGAGAACCCCATCACACAGTTTGAGCTAAAGACAGGTGTGTGGGCAGCAGCTCTTGGAATAGTGAGACTGAGGCTAGAATTTAGCTCTGCCTCATTTGCTGTCGTTCAGCCGCTAAGTCATGTCTGACTCTTTGCATGCCCATGGACTGCAGCACGCCATGCTTCCCTGTCCTTCACTCTCTCCTGGAGTTTGCTCAAGTTCATGTCCATTGAGTCGGTGGTGCTGTCTAACCATCTCATCTCATCTGCCTCATTAGCTTCTGTTATTTTGATCTCTGCACCACCATACTATCAGAGGCCATGTCGCCGAGCTAGGTGGGTCACTAAGTGTTGCCCCACAGGTGGGGCAACTTCTGCAGAGCATCAGCGCCAGGTGTGCCTCCAAACATCGCAACCATGTGCCAGGCTCTGTGCTGTGCCTTAGGGATGTAGGCACGAGTCAACTATACTTCTGCCAAGGTGCTAGAGGAGGACAAGCCGGTGATCCAATAACCCTGCATGGTAAGATGCAAAAATTGCACTAATACATTTGTATCATGGAGTATCACAGAGGCAGGAATGAGTCGTTTCCAGCAGAGGCAGGAGTCATGTTTTTTTTTCACAGAGAGGTACTCTGTTTTTTACCCCAAATTATACACCGGCAGGCAGTGCAGCTGGATTGGGAGCCCCAGCCTGTCTGACTGCAAAAGCGTTTCTCATACCCTCTCCAGGAAGACGTTTGTGCAGGGGCAAAATTAACGAGATAGAGGTATGCACCCCAGATGGTCTGAGCTGGTCCAAATCAGAACTCAGACTGCCTCGAGGGCTGGCTACAGCACTGGTCTGGGTCTCTTTCTCTGAAATGTCACCTGTCTCACCTGGATGCAGAAGATGGAAGAAGAAAGAGCTAAGTATTCTAGTTTTCTTTCTCAGATGTCCTTGAGTGCTGGTTTGCTGTCTCCCAGATTGGGAGAAGCAGACAATCAGATGGTCATACTCTGTTTCTTTTCCTTTAAAAGGTATTTTAATTAAATATTTCTCTAAAAAAAAACTTAATTGTTTACCATATAGTAGTTTAAACTTCTCTAAATTAATTAATATAATTAGTAAGATAAATTTGCATACTCTTTAGGATGAAGTTTGAGATTCCTCAAAAAGTTCTATGGTATAGAAGTACCATACCATCAGGAAACTCCATTTCTATGTGTTTTTCTAAGAAAAACAAAATCACTAATTTGGAAAAGATATATGTGTGCTCCTCTGTTCATATGGCCTCATTCACAATAGCCAAGGTATGGAGCAGCCCACTCGTCCACTGTTAGACGAACGCATAAAGAAGATGTGAGAGATATATACGATGGTATCACCAAGGCAATGGACATGAACTTGGGCAAACTTCGGGAGATGGGGAGGGTCAAGGAGGCTTGGCACGCTGCAGTCCATGGGGTCGTAGAGCTGGATGTGACTGGGCAACTGAACAACAATAATATATAAAAATATATATATAGTATTATATGTGTATACAATAGAATATTAGTCATGAAAAAGAATGAAATCTCACCTTTGTTGACAACATGGATGGACCTAAGGGTCATCCTAAGTGAAACAAGTCAGATGGGGGAAGAAATCATATCATTGCACCTACACAGGTAAACTAAAAACCAAAACAAATTAATACGCATAGTGACACAGAATCTGAGACACAGGAAACAAACAAGCGTTTGCTAGAGGAGAGGTGGGCATCGGGATGAGTGAAACAGATGAGGACGAAGAGGTACAGGCCTCCAGTTATAACATAGATGAGTCACAGGGATGGAATGCACAGCGTGGGAGAAATAGTCAATAATGATGTAATATCTTTGCAGGTGGTGGTGTTCACTGTGTAATGTGTGGAAATACTGAATCGCTATATTGTGCACCAAAAACTAGCACAGCATTGAGGGTCAATTGTGCTTCAAAAACAAACAGACTCACAGTAAAAGTGATCAGGTGTGTGGTCACCAGAGGCGGGGAGTGGAAGGCGGGGGACTGAATAAAGGTGGGCAAAATGCACAAGCTTCTTCCAGGTATACGAGGAAAAAGTGCTAAGCACATAATGTGAAACATGATCAATATGATAACTCTGCTCTATTTTGTATATGAAAGTTCTTGAGAGTAAATCCTAAAAGTTCTCATCACAAAGAAGAAAATATTTTTCTCTTCCTTTTATTTTATATCTGTATTATACAATGGTTGTTCATTAAACTTATTGTGGTAAACATTTCATGATATATGTAAGTCAAATCATTATGCTGTAGACCTTAAACAGTTCTGTATGTCAGTTATATCTCAATAAAACTGGAAGAAAAAATAGCAAAGTATACAAACACAGGCACCATTAACACAATATGCTTTCTCTAACACCGAGTCTTCATGCTTAAACATTTTAAATCAAATTTAATTTAAATAAAATTGACTATTTTAAAATTAAAATCAACAAATAAGTTGATGTTCAAAAAAAAAAAAACTATCCCTTTTCGATGCTGTAAAGAATTCAAATTCTGTCAATTTTATCACAAGCTCAAAGCGGTAAAGCCTGTAGATGACACAACTTGGTATAATTATTATCTGAATGAAAGGCTGCTTTGCCTAATATCCTAAATTTGTTTTAGGTCACTCAAATAATAGCTTCCAAGTGATAACAGAGTTAACACTATGACCTCCCATGAAAAAGCTGAGTGCCCTAAAGGAGCGCAGTGAATTTACAGCTTGCTGTGATCCAGAGATATGGGGCAGGGCAATTTTGTTTTAATAATGACTCTCTTGATGCTGATATTTTCTTTTGCTGCCCATCTCATCCAAAGATCCCAAGAGGGTTGTGAAAAACCACCGAGGAGCCTTCTCCCGGCTTTGGTTTCCAAAAGCCTGAGGCACCAGCTTGGGGTTGGCTGAAGAGAGCCGTCATGAACTGAATGTTTATGTTCTTCCATCCTGCTGCTGCTGCTGCTGCTGCATCGCTTCAATCGTGTCCGACTCTGTGCGACCCCATAGACGGCAGCCCAGTAGGCTTCTCTGTCCCTGGGATTCTCCAGGCAAGAACACTGGAGTGGGTTACCATTTCCTTCTCCAGTGCATGAAAGTGAAAAGTGAAAGTGAAGTCGCTCAGTCGTGTCTGACTCTTACCATCTTCAGTTCAGTTCAGTTCAGTTGCTCAGTCGTGTCCGACTCTTCACGACCCCATGAATTGCCATCATACACACTCCCAAATTTATATGTATTGCAACTGTGTGCCCCAGTGTGACGGTAGGCAGGAGAACCTTTGGGAGGTAAACAGGGTTAGATGAGGTCACGAGAGCCCTCATGGTGGGATTAGCGCCTTTATAAGGGTCAAGAGACAGCTTGCCTCCCCCTCTGCTCTTTGGCCGAAGCAGAGACAATGAAAGTCTGCAGTCTGCCACTCAGGAGAGGATCGTCACCAGGGCCCAAGCGTGGTGGCACCTGACGGTGGGCTTCCAGCCTCCAGAGCTATGAGAAATAAACTTATGCTGCTTGTAAGCCACTGTCTATGCTGTTTTTCTTGTAGCAGCTTGAGACAATACAGACATGAACTCAGCCAATTTTTGGCAAAAAGAAGGTTTTCTCTGAAGACTAAGCAAGTGTTCATTAGACTGTGGTGGAGGGGCAATGGAAGTGGAGTGGCGAGGGGCCCGGGGCCAGTAGATTCCTAAACAGGGGCCGCTGCAGCCTGCTTCCTAATGGACCAGAAGACCCCAGAGAGGAGAGACCTGATTACTTAGTCTAGACAGGCACCTGACTGTGCCCTCAGTGTAGTGGGAGAACCCCCAGACCCAAAGCACCTCTGTGGACACCAACAGGGGCACCGAGGTAACGCCCTGCACAGATTGATCACCGTAGCTCCTCTGAAAAAATCTGCACAGATTGCCTTTCCAATAAGGTGGGAGTTTCAGCTGAAGTATTGGCTGGTACTAAATATGATTGTTTGCTTACTTGTTGTTGTTTTTTTTTTAATTTGGGGAGGGTTTGCTGAGCACACACAGCTGAATTCCCCAAAATTAAATATGCATATGATGTAACTCTCCCATACTACCCAGAAGAGGATGGGAAAACACTCATATCTACAGCTGATGGTCTTAAGGCACCGGACAATTCAGCAAATCCTATCACTAGCTTTAAAGCCCACAGACGGTCAGACCTGGTACCTCCACTTCTACACCTTTCTGTACTAGACACTAAATCAAAGAGTTAGGAATGAGAATGTTCTAAGGACCATGGTTTATAATGGAAAAATATAGTAGGAAGCTTCCAAACTGATCACAGGATTGGATCAGTCTTCAGTTCAGTTCAGTTCAGTCGCTCAGTCACGTCCGACTCTTTGCAACCCCATGAATCACAGCACGCCAGGCCTCCCTGTCCATCACCAACTCCCAGAGTTCACTCAGACTTGAGTCCATCGAGTCCCTGATGCCATCCAGCCATCTCATCCTTGGTCGTCCCCTTCTCCTCCTGCCCACAATCCCACCCAGCATCAAAGTCTTTTCCAATGAGTCAACTCTTCGCATGAGGTGGCCAAAGTACTGGAGTTTCACCTTTAACATCAGTCCTTCCAATGAACACCCAGGACTGATCTCCTTTGGGATGGACTGGTTGGATCTCCTTGCAGTCCAAGGGACTCTCAAGAGTCTTCTCCAACACCACAGTTCAAAAGCATCAATTCTTCGGTGCTCCACCTTCTTCACAGTCCAACTCTCACATCCACACATGACCACAGGAAAAGCCATAGCCTTGACTAAATGGACCTTAGTTGGCAAAGTAATGTCTCTGCTTTTGAATATGCCATCTAGGTTGGTCATAACTTTTCTTCCAAGGAGTAAGTGTCTTTTAATTTCATGGCTGCAATCACCATCTGCAGTGATTTTGGAGCCCCCCAAAATAAAGTCTGACACTGTTTCCCCATCTATTTCCCATGAAGTGATGGGACCGGTTGCCATGATCTTCGTTTTCTGAATGTTGAGCTTGAAGCCAGCTTTTTCACTCTCCTCTTTTACTTTCATCAAGAGGCTTTTTAGCTCCTCTTCACTTTCTGCCATAAGGGTGGTGTCATCTGCATATCTGAGGTGACTGAGATTTCTCCTGGCAGTCTTGATTCCAGCTTGTGTTTCTTCCAGTCTAGCGTTTCTCATGATGTACTCTGCATAGAAGTTAAATAAGCAGCCTTGACGTACTCCTTTTCCTATTTGGAACCAGTCTTTTGGTGTCATCTGCATATCTGAGGTGACTGAGATTTCTCCTGGCAATCTTGATTCCAGCTTGTGTTTCTTCCAGTCTAGCGTTTCTCATGATGTACTCTGCATAGAAGTTAAATAAGCAGCCTTGACGTACTCCTTTTCCTATGTGGAACCAGTCTGTTGTTCCATGTACAGTTCTAACTGTTGCTTCCTGACTGACCTGCATACAGATTTCTCAGGAGGCAGGTTAGGTGATCTGGTATTCCCATCTCTTTTAGAATTTTCCACAGTTTATTGTGATCCACACAGTCAAAGGCTTTGGCATACTCAATAAAGCAGAAATAGATGTTTTTCTGGAACTCTCTTGCTTTTTCCATGGTCCAGCAGATGTTGGCAATTTGATCTCTGGTTCCTCTGCCTTTTCTAAAACCAGCTTGAACATTAGGAAGTTCACGGTTCATGTATTGCTGAAGCCTGGCTTGGAGAATTTTGAGCATTACTTTACTAGCATGTGAGATGAGTGTAACTGTGCAGTAGTTTGAGCATTCTTTGGCATTGCCTTTCTTTGGGATTGGAATGAAAACTGACCTTTTCCAGTCATGTGGCCACTGCTGAGTTTTCCAAATGTGCTGGCATATTGAGTGCAGCACTTTCACAGCATCATCTTTCAGGATTTGAAATAGTTCTACTGGAATTTCATCACCTCCACTAGCTTTGTTCATAGTGATACTTTCTAAGGCCCATTTGACCTCACATTCCAAGATGTCTGGCTCTAGATGAGTGATCACACCATCATGATTATCCGGGTCATGAAGATCCTTTTTGTACAGTTCTTCTGTGTATTCTTGCCATCTCTTCTTAATATCTTCTGCTTCTGTTAGGTCCAGACCATTTCTGTCCTTTATCAGTCTGAGGAAAGTGAAAACTCTCCTAACAGACCTAACAGAACTAACTGTCTTCCTCCATAAAACCCACTGACTAGGACTCCCCTGATGGTCCAGTGGTTAAGAATCTGCCTCTCAATGCAGGGGACCTGGGTTCAACCCCTGGTCCGGGAAGTTTCCACATGCAGCAGAGCAGCTAAGCACATGGGCCGCAACTCCTGAGTTCCTTCTCCACACCTGGAGAGGCCACTGCGCCGGGCAGGCGGAATGCCGTAACGGGAGAGGCGCCCCTGCTTTCGCAACTTCAGAAAACCTGCACATAGCAGCAAAGCTTCAGCGCGGCCAAACTTAAAACAAATAAATCAGCAAAAATATTTTGCATGAAACTGGGTGCTTGGGGCTGGTGTACTAGGACAACCCAGAGGGATGGTACAGGGAGGGAGGAGGGAGGGGGATTCAGGATGGGGAACACGTGTATACCTGTGGTGGATTCCTGTTGAAGTATGGCAAAACCAATACAATATTGTAAAGTAATTAGCCTCCAATTAAAATAAATAAATTTATATTAAAAAAAAAAACCCTGCTGTCTAAGGCTGTGGTCCCTCTGGAGAGCCAGCGGGTTCTGCAGATGAGGGCATTCAACCCCCACGCCTACAGGTGAGGGAGCCTCTGGGATTGTCCAGAGAGGGTTATGAGAGTGGTATTTGCTATTTTCATTTCAAAATTTACTTAAATATTATGCAAACTGATCCAATATGGGTGCAAAGAAAAAAAGCTTCATTTCTATGAAAACTAGTTGAACAGAGCTTGACCCCATGGTGCCTTCCGGAACAGCAGCCCTTCCCCCACTCCACGTCCTCTGCCTGCCTTTTGCCTGTAGAAAAACATTAGTCAAAGAATAAACTTAATCAGAGAATGGAGACAATGAAAGAGTGGAGAAAAACAGTCAAACAAGGTCAAATAATAATAGTTCAGTCATTAAATAAAGTCAAGAACATCTAGTTCCTCCTCAAATAATATTCATCTCCTTTGAGCTGTTTTGTAGATACTGAAACCCCCAAAAGGTGAAAGAAGTTAACTACAGGATGACCAGACTGTATATAAAGAAGGCTGAGTGCCAAAGAATTGATGCTTTTGAACTGTGGTGTTTAGAAGACTCTTGAGAGTCCCTTGGACTGCAAGGAGATCCAACCAGTCCATTGGAAGGAGGGATGCTGAAACTGAAATTTCAATACTTTGGCCACCTGATGCAAAGAGCTGACTCATTTGAAAAGAGTCCGATGCTGGGAGGGATTGGGGGCAGGAGGAGAAGGGGACGACTGAGGATGAGATGGTTGGATGGCATCACCAACTCAATGGACATGAGTTTGGGAAGGTGCTGCAGCCCATGGGCTCGCAGAGTTGGACACGACTGGGCTGAACTGCACTGAGCTGACCAGACTGTAGCCATGCACAGGCTGTGGTAATTCCAAGAACTGGCCTCAAAGACATGGGGACAAACTGACTCTGGAACTGAAGATTAGCTGTACTTAAGTCAATCGAGATGCTATCCGACCACCACAAGACCAGCTCCAAAATGCCTGTCAGAGCTCGCAGTGCTGTTCAGCCCCCTCTCCCCTGTGTATCCCTGACATTACCCTTTCAAAGCTCTTGATCACTAACAGGCAGGGGGGAGTTGGCCTTTGGACTTGAGTTCACCCTCTCCCCTGGCCAGCAGCCTCCAGAATAAAGCATACTTTCCTTGAAGCCTTGGCTTTCAAGCAGTGAGCAGCCATATCTGAGTTTCAGTAACACCATCTTTAAAGCCTAGGAAACACTTCATAAATCATAGTTCCTAAACAATGGCTGTGGAATGAGATGTGGGTGAGAGCATTATACATGAGTGGGAAAATTATGAGCATTTTGCCCCAGGATTGCTTGGCTGTGTCTTTTAAGTTCTCACCTCACTTTAAAGATGTAGAGACTAGAGATGTGGCTGACACAGCCTGGGTGTGATTTGTGTTAACTAGCCAGCACAGTCTCAAAGGAAAACCCTGGGCTTGATACAAAAGACTGGGGAATGAACACACATCTTTTTGTCTGAACTAAAATGTGCAAAGTGTATATGTAACATTTTTCTAGGATTCTACTATCTCATCAGCCTTCTCTGTGAATTAAGCCACAGCTGAGGTCTTGGATGAGAGGGACTCAGCCACACACTCGCAGAATGACTGTGCTTTTTTTGCCTAGGTCTCTAAGCTCTCAGAGAAGACTGAACACCAAAGGACTGATGCTTTCAGACTGTGGTGCTGGGGAAGGCTCCTTGGACGGCAAGGAGATCAAACCAGTTCATCCTAAAGGAAATTAACCCTGACTGTTCATTGGAAAGGACTGATGCTGAAGCTGAAATTCCAATACTTTGGCCACCTGATGAGAAGAGCTGACTCTTTTCCACACCCTGATGCTGAGAAAGATTGAGGGCAGGAAGAGAGGGGGGCAACAGAGGATAAGATGGTTGGACAGTTGGACATGAGTTTAGCAAACTCTGGTCGATAGTGATGGACAGGGAAGCCTGGCGTGTTGCAGCCCATGGGGTCTCAAAGAGTTGGCACTTCTTAGTGACTGAACAATGACTAAACTTTCAAAGACTTTTTTCTTTGAAATACAAGTGTTAAGAATATGAACCGGGCAACTTGTCAGTTGATCACCTAGCCACAGCCTGATGATTCCCTGGACATGGTGCTGCCCGGGGAGGCACAGACGGTTGCTAACTGGGTGTGAAATCCCCACTCTCCACCCAGGAGTCAGGGATGCCAGCAGACCGAGGCCATAGCCAGGTGGTCAGCCGATAAATCACCCAGTTCATATTCTGGGATTCCAAAGAGAAAAGGAGTCTTTGAAAGCCTAGAGACTGTAGGGGAAGAGAGCATAGTCATTCCTATTTTCTTGACTGGAGCATGGGTCTCTCCTGTCTAGGTAGATCATTTTCTTCCATCTTCAGACTTTGAAAGAGATGTGACGGAAATGAGAGGGAGGAAGGGGACAGGCTCCTCCAGCCCTTTTATCCAATGAGTCAGCCTAGTGGTCATATGTCCAAGCCAATTGCTCTCACACTCGTGGGATTCATTTATTCACTTAGCAAATATTTACTGAGCATGTACTACAGGCCAGGCACCGGGGATAGAGTAATGAACGTATTTTGAGAAGTAGATGCCAAAACAGGATCAGCTGTGTAAGAAATTCACTAGAACACCCATCCCAATGAATCCTATCAGGGAGAATGGAAGGGATCCAACAGGCGGGCTGGGAGAGCAGGCAGACCTCAATGCGGGTGACTCCAGGTGACGAACAAGAGGAAAGTGTGAACTTTTATGTGTCAACTTTACTCGGCCAGATACTTGGTCGGACATTACTCTATAAGCTTCTGTGAAGATTTTTCTTTTAGATAAATTAACGTTTAAGTCAATAGTCACTAACGTAGATTACTCTCTTTAATGTGGGTGGCTGCATTCAATCAGCTGAAAGCCTTAATAGAAACAGCAACTTACACCAAGGAAGAGCAATCAGGCGCAGCGGCTTACAACCGGCTGTGTTG
Source organism: Madoqua kirkii (assembly GCA_006408675.1). Lineage (NCBI taxonomy): Eukaryota > Metazoa > Chordata > Mammalia > Artiodactyla > Bovidae > Madoqua > Madoqua kirkii. Next base: position 25,921 of record SJYC01000033.1, read on the forward strand.
CTTCGGGTCACAGTTACTCCCTGTGTGAACTCCCAGGACCGGAGTCTCAGTGTGTCTGTCAATCTATCTGCTCTTCACAAAGCATCCTTCCACACAACACAACAGCTTGTCACTTCTCAGGGGTGGAGACTTGTCCCATTGCAAAGATAGAAAGCATGGCGTGTGAACCAAACCTGTATTGACTGAGCTCTGGAAGGAGATGAGTGAAAACTGAAAGTGAAGGTCGCTCAGCTGTGCTCGACCCTTTGTTCGACTCTGTGTTCGACTACACAGTCCATGGGATTCTCCAGGATAGAACACTGGAGCAGGTAGCCTTTCCCTCCTCCAGGGGATCTTCCCAACCCAGGAATCGAACCCAGGTCTCCTGCATTGCAGGCGGATTCTTTACCAGCTGAGACACCAGGGAAGCCCAGCAACATGAGTGGGTAGCCTATCCCTTCTTGAGCGGATCTTCCCGACCCGGCAATCGAGCTGGGGTCTCCTGCATGGCAGGCAGATTTTTTACCAGCTGAGCTGTCAGGGAAGGAGATAAAGTCCGCCCTATTGAGGACCACAGTGGCCACACCCAGTGAACCCATCCTCCTCAAGATCCAGGCAGACTGCTTCAGGGTGCAATTGTATTGCCCACAAGTAACAGAAGACCCAACTCAAAATATTTTAAACAGAGTGCACTCAGTCCTGGCTGTCCGTGCAGATCAACTGAAGACCTTTTAAACTGATGTCTTGCTTGACATAAAAACAAGATTGCGAATCAGCCACTAAAATAATAAAGGGATTTATTAGTTCACGTAATAAGAGGTCTGGAGGAGAGACAATAGGAGGAACTGTTTGTTTACTGAGTCAACAAGCCTCATCAAGAAACTGGACACAGAGACTTCCCTGGTAGCCCAGTGGCAAAGACTCGACGCTCCCAATAGAGGACGCTCCCAAAAGAGGGGGCCTGATCCGATTCCTGATCAGAGAACTGGAGCCCACATACTGCAACTGAGAATTTTCGTGCTGTAGCTAAAGGTCTTGTGTGCTGCGACAAAGGTCAAAAAACCCAGGTGCTGGACTCGCCTGGTGGTGCAGTGGATAAGAATCCACCTGCCAAGGCAGGAGACACAGGTTCGATCCCTGGTCTGGGAAGATTCCACAGGCCACGGAGAAGCTAAGCTGGTGCTTCACAGCTACTGAGCCCGTGTTCTAGAGCCCACAAGCCACGACTACAGGGCGTGCACACCTTCAGCTACTGAAACCCAAGAACCCAGAGCCTGTGGCTTCAGCAGCGAGAGAAGCCACCACAATGAGAAGCCCAGGGACCACAGCGAGAGAGTCGCCCCCACTCACCGTCAGTAGAGAAACCCTGTGCACAGAAGCAGAGGTCTAGTGTCCCCCCAAAATAAAACATTAAATAACTAATTTTACAAAATTTCATATGCTACAACCAAGACCCAGTGCCAGCAAATAAATTAATTTTAAAAAAATTGTATAAAGGAGCTGGCTACATTCTGTCTTTCTGTTCTGCCGAGGAGGGCATCCTCAGCATAATGATTTTTATCTTCACCTTTGTCTCTTCTTTGGAGAAGGCAATGGCAACCCACTCGGGTACTCTTGCCTGGAAATGTCTCTTCTTGGCCACAAAGTGTCTGCAGCAGCTCCAAGCTGCTCCTCACACAACAATATCCAGAGATGAGGGAGAAGTCTCTTCTTTTTAGTATCAAGAGAAACCTTCTCATATTTTAGTGGCTGCAACTGAGTAGTGACATGCTTACTGGACATGGAACAACAGACTGGTTCCACGTAGGAAAAGGAGTATGTCAAGGTTGTATATTGTCACCCTGCTTATTTAACTTATATGCAGAGTACATCATGAGAAACGCTGGGCTGGAAGAAACACAAGCTGGAATCAAGATTGTCAGGAGAAATCTCAATCACCTCAGATATGCAGATGACATCACCCTTATGTCAGAAAGTGAAGAGGAGCCTCTTGATGAAAGTAGAAGAGAAGAGTGAAAAAGTTGACTTAAAGCTCAACATTCAAAAAACAAAGATCATGGCATCTGGTCCCATCACTTCATGGGAAATAGATGGGGAAACAGTGGAAACAGTGGCAGACTTTATTTGGGGGGCTCCAAAATCACTGCAGATGGTGACTGCAGCCATGAAATTCAAAGATGCTTACTCCTTGGAAGAAAAGTTATGACCAACCTAGACAGCATATTCAAAAGCAGAGATATTACTTTGCAGACTAAGGTCCGTCTCATCAAGGCTATCGTTTTTCCACTGGTTATGTGTGGACAGAGTTGGACTGTAAAAAAGGCTGAGCACCGAAGAATTGATGCTTTTGAACTGTGGTGTTGGAGAAGACTCTTGAGAGTCCCTTGGACTGCAAGGAGATCCAACCAGTCCATTCTGAAGGAGATCAGCCCTGGGATTTCTTTGGATGGAATGATGCTAAAGCTGAAACTCCAGTACTTTGGCCACATCATGCGAAGAGTTGACTCATTGGAAAAGACTCTGACGCTGGGAGGAATTGAGGCAAGAGGAGAAGGGGACGACTGAGGATGAGATGGCTGGATGGCATCACTGACTCGATGGGTGTGAGTCTGAGTGAACTCTGGGAGTTGGTGATGGACAGGGAGGCCTGGCGTGCTGTGATTCATGGGGTCGCAGAGTCGGACACGACTGAGCGACTGAACTGAACTGAACTGAACTGAACTGAAGCTAAATACTGGTAGAGGGGACGGAATTATATGAGAGGCCTCATCTAATCAAGGCCCACACTCTGCCTGTACGGAGGGGCCTAAACCACAAAGGGGTGGGGGGAGAGGGCTGTGGCTCTTGGAGAGGCGTGTCACCATTTACTCACTCACCGTCTTCATGAGCTGCTTCTCTGGCCTGTCTATTCTTCTCAAAGCCTTCTAGACTCTGGGTAGAAGAGTAATTCTAGACTCTGGGTTACATACAGACTGTAACACTCACAGAATTTTTATGGGATTCTGGAATTTAGAGGGGAAGTTCTCAATGAGAATTCTCAATGCTAATGAAATTTGGGGTTTTGCAAACTTCATATACTTCCAAAGCAACTGGAGAATCTTGCTAAAGCAGGAAGCTTTGAGGAGTTTCAGATTACCAAAATAATTCCTCTTGAGCAATAATACAGAACATGGGCTGTAACCAGTGGCCAAGTGTAAGCGCCAACCTCATTCTTGGACTCAAAGCTTTTTATGGGACCCAGGTGCTGTTGGTTTCTGGAAGCCTCTCCCCGCAATGTACGGTGGCCTTATTTCCTGGCACATCATAGAGAAAGCCTTTTATCTATGAAAATTGCTTTCATAAATACGACCCATCTCTGCAGAAGCAGGACACTTGGAAAGTAATTGATTTATATGTGTTCTTCAGAGATGTGATGAGGTTATTCAAGAAAATGAGAGGGAAAACAGAGTCCATACTTCTGAAAATGCCAGGTGTAGGCAAGTGCTAAACAAAATTGCATTAAAGCTCCCTCCATTTGCAGCATCTTCCTTCACGGTGCCCCAGGGGGCAGGGGAGAACTTCCACAGCAACTGCTGTTACTACACTGACGGCCTAGCCTTGAAAAGAAACCAATTTTCTTCCAGGATAAAACACCATCTAATTTAGTAGAAACGATGATCAGTTTACCACTAGGGAAAAATTTTTATTTCAGATATTGGCCGCCATATAATTTAGTTAAAACCCTTAGAGATGTGTTCTAATGATATTAAGGCCGAGAAAAAAGTGATTAAAGGCTGGGGTGGTTAGATATTTAGCAACCAGTCAACTTGGATGCAGAATGACACCAAAGGAATAAAGTTCCAAATTCCATCTAGTGACTCAGAGCTGTTAAGGATAAGAAAGACTCTGATAGAAGGAAGAACTAACGCATAGTCTATATCCAAAGGGAACTAAGTCACTGTGTGGAAAGACATCTACATTCTTGTGTTCACTGCAGACTATTTACAATAGCCACAATGTGGAAAAAACTTAAGTACCCATCAATGGATAAAGAAAACATCTCATATATGTGTGTGTGTGTGTGTGTGTGTGTGTGTGTGTGTGTGTGCGTGCGCGTGCGCACACATATATATACAGTGAAACATTATTCAGCTATAAATAGAAACATTTTTAGCAACAGACAGATCTTGAGGTCATTAGGCTAAATGAAATGTCAGATAGAGAAAGACAAGGCTTCCCAGGTGGTGATAGTGGTCAAGAATTCACCTGCCAACACAGGAGACGCAAGAGAATCAGATTCAGTCCCTAGGTTGTAAAGATCCCCTGGAGAAGAAAATGGCAACCCACTCTAGTATTCTCGCCTGGGAAATTCCATGGGCAGAGGAGCCCGGTGGGCTACAGTCCAGGGGGTTGCAGAGTCGGACACAACTTAGCAGCTGAATAAGCCGGTAGTGACAAGGCTGAGTCCTACCCACTGGACCACCAGGGAATTGCCTAAAAAAGCATTTTGAAGTCCAGCGGTGTGAAATCTCCTGACAAATCTGGGGACTTACTAGAATACGTGATGCTGAGGACAGTGTGGGAGGAGATTAATTCATTTTACACTTAGTAGGTATGGTGCCTTCTATGGGGCACTAGCGGTCTACAATGAAGAGATACTGCCCTTGTGGAGTCTGCATTTTTGCGCAGGGGACAGCGATAAGAAAAAAGAAGCAACAAATATGCATAATATGCATATAATATGCATAATTTCAGGTGTAATGAAAAAAATCACAAGCGCAGTCTGGGAAGGCATTTCTGACACTGGGCCCATGGCCTGAAGGGGCTGAAGGAAGGAGCCGCGTAGCTATCCAGGCGAAGAGTACTCCAGGTCCAGGGAAGAGGAAGGGCAAAAGCCCTGAGGTGGGCTTGGAGCAGCCAGAAGCCAGGCTGGCTGGTGGAAAGAGGGACAGAGAGAAGCGGGAGGGACGACATTCTGCAACAGCAAGGGGCAAGTCACACACACTCTCCAGGACCAAGCAAGGTGAGGAACTGGGGTTTCTGCCTGCGTGCCCGGGGGTGCAGGATCTAAGCAGGGCAGTGACAGGACCCAACGCAGCCTCTCCAAAACACGTGGGGGCAGGAAGACCTGCTGGTGCACAGATGGGAAAGTCAGCAGGGATACGGTCCTTAAAGCCCTCATCGAGACTCACTCAGGTTCGCGTTCTGGAAACATCTCTCTGGCGGCCCTGGAGAACGACCCTGAAGTGGAGAGCGGGGTGGGGGAGGCTGTTGGCAAGGAGCCAGGTGAGTGGCCACTGGAATATTTCTGAACCTTCCTGGTGATCAAGGTCTAAGCATCTACACACTAGTTATTGTTGTCAGTCACTCGGTCGTGTCCGACTCTTTGCGACCCTGTGGCCAAAGGCCCCTCTGTCCTCCACTGCCTCCTGGAATTGCCTTATATTCTTGTGCCTGGAGCTGGTGATGCTCTCTAACTGTCTCATCCCCAGCCGCACGTTTTTCCTTTCACCTTCAAGCTTTCCCAGCTTCAGAGCCCAGCAGAACCCGGACAGTTCGGCTGCTATTTTTGGTTCAGCTCCGTTTCCCAATTCCTAGTCACTACCGTGGGCCCAAGAGGAGCTGGTTTATGGGCACATAAATGAAACCCAGCTGTGAGCGAGGCACGCGGAAGAAGGGTATTATCCCAGCATCTCATCTGAATTTCATCCTAGCGTGTCCAAACAACCAGAGGGAAATGGAGAGATTAAATTCGCTGGGAGCCAAGTGGAGCTCTCTTACTTTCAAAGTGATGTTGGAACTGATTGCCGAAAAAAATTACAGAGGCCTGGGGCAAACAGCCATTTTCAAATACCAGCATTTCAGAGAAGACCTCTTTTAGAGTTTAAGCTTGGGAATGTTACGTACCATTCAAAGGAGTTGTAGCGCAAATTCTTTGTGCTTCTTTGGGGGGCTGGTGGTGAGAAGCAGGCTTCAAACACTGAACAATATAAGCGGATCAGACTGTTGCTTGTCACACTCAAATGGTGTAGAAATAAGGACATCCCCGTTTGTCTGAAAAGCAGGGAGCAGTGGGGTGGTTATAAGAAAATGGCAGGGGGACGTTCTTGGCAGCCCAGTGGTTAGGAACCCACCTTGCAAGATGTGGGTGGGATTCGGTCCCTGGTGGGAAAGTAAGGTCCAAGCAACTAAGCTTGCATGCTCTGGAGTCCACAAGCCACAGCTGCAGAGTCCACACGCTGCCACGGGACCCAGTGCAGCCTAATTAATTAATTAATTTTTGTATTGTAAGAAAACCATAGGGAATTTGGAGTTGGACCAATCCGACTTCAGATCCTAGCTCTGCCATTTATCAGCTGAATGATCTTTGGAAATTTATTAAATCTTCCTCAGCCTGGTGTCTTTCTGTAAAAGAGGGATAAAATACTTCTTTTTCAGGGTTGCTGAAAATACTCAACTAAAAAGTGCCCATAAGCATTGGACACATAGTAGGTGCCCACTGAAAAGATATTTAAACAACATTTTACCATCTCGCATAATGCTTTCGTATGTGTAATTGTGTGCACTCAGTAACAACAAAACTTATCAGAACCATCGAGTAAAATGGTCATTTCGACGGTTCCTCCACCAGGTCTCCTACATGGGGCTCCAAGGACCCATCGTCACAGGACCCTTCCGAGTAAGACCTCACACCAGCCCGGGAGGCATTCGCAGGAGTCCCCAGATCTCCTAAGGCCTTCAAAGGAAATAATGAGGTCCCAGGAGCTATCGCTGGTATTTCAAAAAAAGACCAGCAAAGAGTTGGCTCTGTAAAAGCCTGCACAGACAATCTAAAAGGTCAAGTGCTGTTGCTTTTGTCTGGAATTAAGTCAGCCTCGGTGTTAACTCATGCTGAACAGGACCTCAGATTCTTTGCCAGACACTGAGTTGGCTCTGTAAAAGCCTGCACAGACAATCTAAAAGGTCAAGTGCTGTTGCTTTTGTCTGGAATTAAGTCAGCCTCGGTGTTAACTCATGCTGAACAGGACCTCAGATTCTTTGCCAGACACATTCATGTCTTTGATGACTAAAAATAGGCAAAATGAATGGGAATTTGCTGCTTGACTCAGGGGACTCAAACTGGGCTCTGTAACAACCTAGAGGGGTGGGACAGAGTGGGAGGAGGGAGGGAGGGTCGAGAGGGAGGGGACACATGTGTCCTTGTGGCTGATTCTTGTTGATGTATGGCAGAAACCAACACGATATTGTAAAGCAATTATCCTCCAATTAAAAATAAATAAAAATTTTTAAATAGGCAAAGTGAATTACACATTTTTACTCAGTGTGTCTTAGTATGTTCAGGTGCCATAACAAAATAACATAGACTTGGTGGTTTATAAATAACAAACGGGTATATCTCAGGTTCTGGAGGCTGGGACGTCCCAGATCATGGTGTGGACAGATGTCTGTGTCTGGTGAGAGCCTGCTCCCGAGACAGCTGTCTTTCTCCCTGTAATTTCACATGAACGGCCAAGCAATCTCCCTGGGGCTCTTTTGTGAGAGTGCTAGTTCCATTCCGGAGGGCTCTGCCCTCGTGACCTCGTCACCTTCCAAAAGCCCTGCCTTCTCAAACCATCACGTTGTTGTTGCTCAGTCGCTAAGTCATGTCTGACGCTTTGAGACCCCAGCACAGACTGCGACCCATGGGCTGCAGCACACCAGGCTTCCTTGTCCTTCACTATCTCCCAGAGTTTACTTAAACTCAG
>SJYC01000045.1:0-29894 GCA_006408675.1 Madoqua kirkii
CCCTATATGTAACAAAGGGTATATAAGCAAACCCAAAAATAAAGAAATCGGATCAGTTCCGGAAAGACTGATTCCCTCATGTCGTTCCTTTCTGCTCCCCAATTTTCTGCCTGAATTCCCATCTGGAGCGTGGGTGCCCGCCATGAATATGGTGCAAGTTCCTTGTCTGGAATTTTATTGGTACCCCACGTAAGCCAAGTTATTCGGCCCCTTTCTCTCTCTCTTACTATTTTTCTGGTCGAATTCCCATCTGGTGCATAGGACCCACCAAGCCTACTAATTCTGCCTGGGCTTCTAAGATCGGACGGCGGGGGGCGGGGGGTGGTGGGGGGCCTCAGTGCCTCTCCTTCGGGAGAACGGGAAGACGCCTGCGGCCTACGTAGGTGGTGATTGGCACCCTGTGTTAACCAAGTTATTCGGCCTCTTTTTCTCTGCTAAATTCCTAGTCCCTCTCTATCTGTAATTAGATAGTTTTTTCCTAGGATGCCTACTCCGTCCCCACCTTCGAATCACCCTGGATCCACCGGGGCGGGACCCCGGCAGATGGCCATCACTTGGTTGTGCGTCCAGCCATCAGTGAGCCTTGGAATTCTTCCCTTTTGTCACACTGGACACCACCATCAGGGTTCCTGGTAGTCAAGAGAGTGGCTCCATGTAAGGTTTGGTTCATTTCATGACCTGTGTTTATCCATGGATCTTTCCTGATGAGCTCTAAAGTGCCTTTCTTGCTGGGATTGAGAATGAGAAATTTCTTGAGCAGTTTTCCACATTTCCTGGACATGTGAAAGGGCATATGGTCTGTTTCATTAAGTACTGACTCCTACAGCTCCTTGAAGGCAGGGGTCCATCAAAAGGTAAGAGGTTTGCAGACCAGTGTATATAGGATGATCCTCAGATTCTACACGTCTACTGTGGGTCTGTCTTATTTGGACTTGGAAGACTTCCAGGGCAGCCTAAAGGGGGATGGCCAATGAAGATATCTAGCTTGTTGCCAAAGGTGAATGTAACGCCAAAGGTTTTTTTCATATCAGCATGCAAAAGCAGGTGCTCTGCCTTTAACTCTATGAGCAATGCACTTCTGGTGATAGTGTGTCACTGATGGAATTTGCCAGAACTTCTTACGGATTTCCATGTGCCACTAGGTCCTCAAATATGTCTCTTCCATTGAGTAATTCCTCAAGGAAGGCAGAATGGATCACTATAAATAACTGTTTGGGGAGGACTCAAGTCTTTCATGGTTCTTACTCAAGGGACCGTCTCTGGAGTCCGGAGGAATTTGGCTAAGTCTTGTCAATAATCTGCGTGACTGCCTCTTTCCTAAGTCAGGATGTACCGAGCCAGCTTTAGCTTGGTCATGTTGCCGTGGCGATGGTCTTGACTGCCAGTGATTGTCAATATTGCAGTCACCCTCAACAGAAATGTCTGAGAGGCCAGGTGTGTGTTGGACTTACTGCTGACCTGGGAGTCAAGGTGTCTCAAGGTCAACTTAAATTGAGGAAAACTGGAAAGAAACTTGACCCAAATCACCTCAAAGAAAATCACTTCCCAGTGCCCTCTGATAAACTGATCTTTATAATGGAACCAAAACATAATGCCAGACATGCCAATAAACAAAACCAAATACTGACAAATCTAAATAAGAGAAAACAAAGTTTTAAAAAGGAAAAAAGTGAGAAAAATGAAAAAGTGAAGATGAAAATGAAGAAAAGAGTTTTTACAAAATGAAGGAAAGAAGAACCAAGAAAAAATGGGGAAGTAAAAGTAAAAATTAGTAACAGCCAAAAACCCTGTGTCTACAAGAAACATTTGTCAGAGTTCTTTTCTGGTCACTGAAAACCAGTCTCTTGAGCTAAAAGAACTGAAAAGCAGCCCAGCCAGGTAGTTAGAGGATTGAAATTTTATGATGATGGTCTCTTGTGAGACTGTACCAAGAAATGGGCCCATTTTCTCATTCTGGGGACTCTAGATCTGGAAAATCCCATGGACGGAGGAGCCTGGTAGGCTGCAGTCCATGGGGTCTCGAAGAGTCTGACACGACTGAGCGACTTCACTTTCACTTTTCACTTTCATGCATTGGAGAAGGAAATGGCAACCCACTCCAGTGTTCTTGCCTGGAGAATCCTAGCGATGGGGGAGCCTGGTGGGCTGCCGTCTATGGGGTCGCACAGAGTCGGATACGACTGAAGTGACGCAGCAGCAGCAGCAGCAGATCACTTTACTCTTTTAAATAAATTATTGAAGATCCCCTAAGGGTTTTTTGATTAATGGGTTATAAACATTACCTTATTAGAAACTAAATCTTGTAGGCTTTTCATTTTCAGTGGCTTTTTCATCTCCAGCTTAAAAAGTTGTAATAATGCTTGGCTTAAAAGAGCTCATATTGGCTACACACACAAAAAAAGTTATATATGAAGCAAACTGCATTTTTCAAAAATTTTCTTTTACACATAGATTAAAATTTTCTACCCATTTTTTTTTTTCCTACTTTGTTACATTTTCTATGATGAGATTCAACTTATTATTTTACTAGTCACAAATCAGAAATATTAGCTTTTTCCATAAATCTAAGTGATTTTAAATGTAACATTAACAATTATGATGGTTAGAAATGGTTCTCCATTTCTGATATCTGGTTTTGTGTGACTGGCTGTATTTGCTCAAGGTCTGATTGGCCTAAACAGCTGTTAATTATGAATATTCACAAGGAAGGAAGTGAAAAGACTCATACTTGTGTTATTTATTTGAAAAAAGTCTATTAGTGCTACCAAATTCATTATAAACAGGTCCATGGGAAGAAAATCAAAACAGGATTCTTAGTACCTTATGACTAAGCAATGAGGTCAACTTACTTCTAAACTAATAAAGTTATGAAATCAGTGATGTCCTAACACTGAATTTGTGATTATGTCAGGTGACTATGTCACAACTTCAGATAAATAATTTTCTACAACAAACATCTTAATAAATATAACTTCCCTGAAACCACAGACAACTAATACCATTTCCCAAAGCAAACCACTAAGTAGGCATAGCCAGGAAGATCACATTTCACATTATTTTAAAATTAATATGTTTGAAAACTCGTTGCAAAAAACTAACCAGGGTGATTTCACTGTAACTAGCTTCAGAAAAAGACTGTGTCTGACAGGAGGCACTTTTACTTTTGTTTGGTTTAACATTATTTTGGGCTTCCCTGGTGGCTCAGATGGTAAAGAATCTGCTTGCAATGCAGGAGATATGGGTTTGATCTCTGGGTTGGGAAGATCTCCTAGAGAAGGGAATAGCTACCCATTCCAGTATTCTTGCCTGGAAAATTCCATGGACAGAAGAGCCTGGTAGGCTATACAGTCCATGGAGTCCCAAACAGTTGGACATGACTGTTATTTTAAAACAGTTTTTGAAGTAAAGGTTCATGAATATCTTTCAGCTTTTACCCAGTTTAACAAGATGCAATGGCTAGCTCAGGGCTTTTATCTTCTCAAGGTACCAGTGCTACAACCTCTCATGAGTTTAATATTCTTCTTTAAACTTGTGTCATTTTAAGGCTTGGTTTCAATGATAATTCATAGACAGGGCTGAATTAAATTATAGCGGCTCATCATTTTGTTTCCACCCTGATCATTTGCTTGTTATATTGCATGTGTTTTATGCATTAGTGTCCAATTAACGTATTCTGCAACTGAACTCCACTAAACAAAATGTCTCCCTACTGGAGATATTAATGTATTGGTTCCCTACCTAGCAGTCATTTCCCCCTTCATTTTTGTCAATAATCCTACTTTCATTTAGTTATGGAGCCATATTATGCTCCAAGAGAAGGCTCATAACTGGTCTAAGCGAGTCTTGTTTGACTCACTCACCCCCGCCAGGGACTGGTTTCAGTGTGGGCATGTGACTGATACTGACCAGTGAGCCACAGAAGGAAGTCTGTTAGGGCTTCTTTAGAAGATGTTTCTTTCTGATAGAAAGAAATGCACGAGGGAAACTTCTGCTTCCTGCCACGTGTTTGTCTGGACTGTGATGATGAGAGCTATGACCACTAAACTGTGACCTTGAGAGGACAAGCTTGAGGGCCAATGCCAAGAGTCAGAGGATGCCAAGGGGAAGGACAGAAAGTCCTTGGGATTTTGAGCAGATGTTGTGTAAGCTAATGAACCAGTCTTGGAAAAGATCCAGACTTTGAAGACAGATAAAAACCACAAACTAACCATGTTCAGTATGGAGCTTTGTTAACTGCATACTGAAAAGGTCATTGATTTTGTAGCTCATCACAAAAGTTATTTTAGTCACTGATTTTAAAATAACATTATTGTTTACATAACAAATATTATGTATGACACAGCATCACACCGTGATGGTTAATTTTATGTGTCAACTTGACTGGCCTGATTAAACATTATTTCATTATTTCTGCGTGTATCTGTGGGGGTTCTTCAAATCAAGCAGCCAAAGTACTAAAGTTGACTCATTGGAAAAGATCCTGATGCTGGGAAAGACTGAAGGCAAAAGGAGAAGAGGGGGCCAGAGGATGAGATGGTTAGATAGCCGCACTGACTTAATGGACAGGAATTTGAGCAAGCGCCAGGAGATAGTGAAGAACAGGGAAACCTGCAGTCCATAGAGTCACAAAGAGCTGGACACAACTTAGCAACTGAACAGCAAGAACTGTGGAGGTGCTTCTGGAAAAGATTAGCAGTTGAATCAGTGGACTCAATAAAATATTGGGTTGGCCAAAAAGTTTCTTTGGGTTTTTCCATAACAACTTATGGGGAAAAACTTGAATGAAGTTTTTGGCCAATCCAATAGATCCCCCCTCCCCTGTGGAGGTGAGCACCATCCAATCCACAAACTGCATTCGTATGCTCAGTTGTGCCCGGCTCTCTTATGACCCCATGGACTGCAGCCTGCCAAGCGTCTCCGTATAGGAAGGGCCTGAATAAAACAAAAGTCAGAGGAAGGAAGAATTGCCCCCCTTGTTTCTTGCTTCCCTGATTGAGCTGGGACATCCTATCTCACCTTCTCCTGTCCTTGGAATGAGATTTTTAAACTGTCAGTTCCCATGATTATCAGGCCATTGGGTTTAGACTGAAATGACATCACTAGCTTTCTGGGTTTCCAGCTTGCAGACAGCAGACTGGGAACTTCTCAGGCTCCATAACTCACATCTGTATTTCCACTGGTTCTGCTTCTCTGGAGAACTCTAATGCACACACACACAGAGCAAAGATGAGGATGCCACAGAGGGAAAGAAGAGTCTGCTGCTCAATTCTACATTCTTCTATTGACAAACTTTCCAGCTGGTAACTTTCAACAAAAAATTGTGGTTAATGATAAAACTTATCGCCAGGTCTCTTAAACGACTCTTACCTCATGGCAAGCATATAAACCTAACTGTAGTCCAATTCTAGAATGAATATAAAAAACACTTTGTTATTCAGACAAAATTGAGTTCACAGGGTAACATAACAGAGTAACAGCTATTATTAAAAAGTAAACTGATTGGTATAAGATACTAAATATATGTTAAAGTGATAACTTGAAAACTATGTTTGGGAAATATAGGGGAAAATGTTATATGAAAAGAAAATCAGAACACGAAATTTATATTATTTTAACAATGTAAGTGCACACTTAAATGTGAAACAAATTAGAAGGAAACACTGAAAGGAAATGAGTTTTGAGGTAATTGGGTCATGGGAAAATTTTTTAAAAAACTTTTTTGTTGCAGTGTTGTACGATACAAATAGGAGAGAAATTACCTTTGAAATGCAGTCATTTTAGCAACATTCTTGTGGAAATTTTATTGCTTAGTCTTCAAACAGAACAAGGCAGCAAAATCATAGAGGTTTAATTTTTATTAACCTATTATCTCTGGATTCAGGTTGCTACTGGATCCATCAGATTCTATTTATGAAGCATTCTGATGTATCAGGCACCTGCTAAGCATTTTAAGTAGATTATTTCTTCTAATCCTCACAACAAGTACTATTTTTATCACTTCATAGGCAGGTTTAATTAGTTTGCTTTAGAGTCATGTGATGATGAGGTTAAGATCTTGACCTTAGCTGGTCTTGATCCAGAGTCATGGATATAGTGGCTGCAAATCTTCATAGAGTAAATATAAACTGAAATGGTACTCAAGCTATAAATCTGAAACCTTAGGGGGACAAAAACATTTACACATATTTCCTTCCCACTGCTTTAGCATTTCAATCTAACGTGTTTCTGTCATACAGCTTAAAAGCTAGATCTGAGACTTTATTATTTTTTTAGATTTTAAAATATTTATTGGAATACTTTTTTTAAAAAAAGACTCATAATACTTCATTCTGTTAAAATTATAATTACCTTCCACTTTGATTGAATAATTTCTCATTTTTATCCAAAATTTTCTACTGAGAGTTTTAAAACTTCTATTTAGTGGCACTACTTGACATGTGATTTACCCTCATCATTATTTAATCTTTGAAATGATACTTTATAATTTTTAAATCAGTGTGAGTTCTTTGAAGGTTTGAGAGCCACTCCGTAGGACTGTCATTAACCTGCAATTTTACAGTACATAAAGTACTGTTTTCATTACTTTGAAAAAAAAAAAAAACTTTGTGATTGGCTCTTACATTTAACATTTTAATCTCAGCTTGCCACCATTAAATATAACTGATTAAACTGACCACATAAGAAGCCAGAAAAAAATCACTGCATCACAAGTTAAGCTAATTCAATTTAAATTTAACAAAGATAGCCATAATCAGCAATTTACCAAATCAAAAGCCAACAATTTGGAGGACTTCCCTGGTGGTCCAGTGGTTAAGACCCCAGCTTCTAATGCAGGGGATGCAGGTTCAGTCCCTGGCAAGGGAACCAAGATCTTTCATGCTGTGTGGCTCAGCCAAACAAGAAAAGAAAAGTTTATTAATGTTTTTCAAGGGCTGAATGATTTATGAAGGTTATAACCTAACACAGTACTGAGTCTACAAACAGGTCTTGTTTCATGTGACCTGCCTTAGGGTCTAGTGTTACAGCTTTTACCAATGGTAGTAGAAAGTCTAGCTGCCACCGAAGATTTTAAGTATTATATTAAAAAATCAAGAGACATGAACTTCTTGCCTTCCAGTGCCCCAAATGCCCACCTTGTTTCTAGTGAATAAGGCGACAGACATGATAGAAACAGGTTAGAGCTGAATCAGGACATTCAGTGACATTTCAAGAATAGAGGGATTCTGTTGGGCAATGAGAGGCTGCTGCTCAAAATTGTGATCTGAGATTGCTTTACAACTGCATGCTTACAGTTCACCGTGATGATCTGTTATCATTCATTTTACGAAACAAAAGTCTGTTACACTCAAACTCCTTTGTTGTTGTTTTTTTAATTTTTTCTAGTTGATTAAAAAAAAAAAAAGTCACACTGTACTTTGCCCCGCGTAACCTGCAATACTCTGACCACACGAACAGCTCCCTGTTTTGTTTACCTTTCGGCCGGTCGGGTACTATGAAAATTGAAGCTATACAGACCAAAGATGCGAAACAAAACGAGCGGTGAAGCGACTGAGAAAAAGAGGAAGATATTTAGAAGAAGAATAAAAGTGCTAAGTTAGACTGGAAAGGGAAAAGAAGGGTATGAGGAGGGAGGAGGCTTATTAGGTCAGAAGCAAACTATGGTCTCGCTCTTGATAAGAGTAAATCAACAGATTCAGATCACTGATCTTGAAAATGTTCTCCAGCTGTCCTACAATTGTCTATGACTTCCCACCGACTCCATTCGTAACCATTCAAGCCTCCATTGGCTGGAGTAGTCACAGTATTTGGAATTCTCTGAACTGCTCTCACAGAATTCAAGATAGCCTTTATTTGCCTCTTTCCGGAGGCTCAAGATCGTCTACACCGTGGCCTGTAAGTGCATGGTTTCTTCACCACCTTCCCGTCTCCCATTTATCTTTATTTATTTATTTCCATATTGCCAGGGATTCGACAGAGACTCGGTGAAGGGGGCACTGGTTTAGGGTCTCTTTGGCAAGCCGAAAACGGAAAAGCGAGAGGGGCTCAGACTACCAGGCGCTGAAAGGCAGAAATTGGGTTAGAAAGGCGCGGCGACTGGAGAGAAAACTAGCCTTCGGAATCTACCCGGTACACTGGTCCTCAGGGCAGACAGCTGGCAGCCCGTTACCAGGCAACTGGAGATCTCGCGAGACACACCTTGCGCCTGCGCACTGCCACTGGAGGGCCTCTCCCAACGCCTCGGCCCAGCTCCTAAACTCCTGAACTCTGTCGCGAAGCCCTGGGCCGACTTTCCGGTTTGGGAGTGGTCGGATGCAGAAGAATGAAAAGTGTTCTCTGAGCGGTTCCATCCTCCGCCCCACCGCATTGGAAGGCAGAGGCCGGGAAAGGAGCGGGCTCTGCGCACGCGCAGCGGGCCACGTGGAGCCGGCGCGGAGGCAAAGTGAGTGGAGGGCTCTGCGCTGGGATGTGAGAGCCGGAAGGGTCGCTCTGGTTGGGATCGAACCGGCGACTCGGCCAGGCGCGCGCAAAGTTTTCTGGGGTCTGCATCCCTAGGGCTTCCCCGTACTGCCGTGTTTTCCTGCGCCCCGGCCCGGGCTCAGGCTCTGCTCTATTTGGAGTTGAGCGTCTTTTGGATACGAGAGGCAATCAGACAAAGCCCCACCCGGCCCTTCTGTTCTCCGCAGCCTAGAAGTGGAGGCTGACGAGAAAATAACTCCAGTCGTGTGTGCTGACCAGAGAGAGATGACCTCGGGGATCGGTTACCAGATCCGGAAACCGATAGTCCTCCCTGAGTTGTCTGTCTCTTTCACTCCCAGCTGATCACTAAGTCAGGCGGATTGTACCTCCTGTTTCAACTAGCGTCTGTTTCCCTCCATCGGCAACTCTAGTGAAGGTCACTGTCATGTCTTCCCAGGACTATTCTGAGTCCTCTTTGCTGCTTCCAGTCTTGGTAAAGATTCTTCCTGGCTCGAGTCCACCAAGATCTTTGTATGACGTCTTTCTAGCTGTGCCATTCCTCTGCTTTGAACGTGACAGCCGCTCCCACCGTAAGGATCGCAGCAGTCTTCACCATCTGGTCCAGTATTTCTCTACTGTCTCTAACATCCATGCCCCAGCGACATTGACATTATTTCCTTTAGTGCAGGTCCCTGGGATGCCCTTCCTGAATAGGGACTTCTTTGGGTGGGGATTCTTTAGATGTGGGTTAAAAGGTCACTTCCAAGATGGTTCAGTGGCTGACACTCCTGTTCTCCCAACACATGAGACCCCTGTTGGAATCCTGCTCAGAGAACTAGATCCTATATGCTGCAACCAAATAAATATATAGTCACCTGCTCGAGGCCCTTCTTGACTCCCTCAACTTTGTCAGGCCTCGGGGCTCTGACCTTGAAGTGCATCACATGCTTTGCTGGTGAGTCTGTCTCATAGACATTAGCCCAGTGAGTTCAGTAGCTGTTTCTAATTCATAATCTTTCTGTCTTGGTGCATTGTGTATAATCCACAAATACTTGTTCAAGTAAGACAAGTGGTGGGGGTGCTGAGGTTGGGACTCATTTTCCAGGCAGAGGAAATAGGTATGAGGCCATGGAAGGCCAGACTGGTGGCCTCGGTAAATAGTAAGTGGTTCAGTGGTGGGGCATAAGGAGAAAGGCTGATGGGTAGATGGGGACCCTTGGATGTCACCTTAATAAGTTTCCACTTGATCTTTGGGGCAGTAGAAGCCTCCAGAGGCACCTCAGCAGGCCCTTCCTAATTTTCTCCTCCTCCAACACTGTTAGTTCTTCCCACTTTAGTTCTGGATTATATCCCATGAGATTCTACTTATCTGGCTCTGGTCTCCCCCTCTAGATTCTGAAGACAGGAGGAGCTAATGCCCAGAACTTCTAACTGTAAGTACCAACTTCCTGTAGTTTGGGGGGGTTTTGGTCATGCAGCTTGTGGTATCTTAGTTCCCCAGCCAGGTATCACAGCTTTGCCCCTTGCAGTGAAAGCACAAAGTCTTAATCACTGGACCGCTGGGGATGTCCCTCCCTGTCGTTTGAGTGCAGAGGCACGTAAACTGTAGCTTGTGTGCAGCAAAAGCTCTGTTAAAGTGACGTGAAGTCACTCAGTCATGTCCGACTCTTTGCGACCCCATGGACCATAGCCTATCAGGCTCCTATGTCCATGAGATTTTCCAGGCAAGAGTGCTGGAGTGGATTGCCATTTCCTTCTCCAGGGGATCTTCCCGACTCAGGAATCGCACCCGGGCCACCCGCATTGCAGGCAGACGCTTTACCGTCTGAGTTGCCAGGGAAGCCCCAGCAGGTATCAAAGCTTTGCCCCTTGCAGTGAAAGTAGTCTTAATCACTGGACTGCTGGGGATGACCGCTGGAACTGTAGCTTATGTGCAGCAAAAGCTCTGTTAGATCACCATATTTACTCCATGGCCACCTAATTCCCTCTTCCTGACCACCTTCAACCTGGTGCCTGCCTCTGCCAGTCACGTCTCTGGATTTGGATGGGCAGTCTCCTTTGCAGAGCTGAAGGGGAGGGGCCGACTCCGATGACTGGCATGCGCAGGCCTGCTCTGGAAGGAAGTTTAGGAGACAGACACCGAGTCTCCAGCAGTGGGCGCCACTGACAGGAACGGTTCAGTTCAGTCGCTCAGTCATGTCCCACTCTTTGCGACCCCATGGACTGCAGCTCGCCAGGCCTCCCTGTCCACCACCAACTCTCGGAGTTTACTCAAACTCATGTCCATCGAGTCAGTGATGCCATCCAACCATCTCATCCTCTGTTGTCTCCTTCTCCTCCTGCCTTCAGTCTTTTCCCACATCAGGGTCTTTTCCAATGAGTCAGTTCTTTGCATCAGGTGGCCAAAGTATTGGAGTTTCAGCTTTCAGCATCAGTCCTTCCAATGAATATTCAGGACTGATTTCCTTTAGGATGGACTGGTTGGATCTCCTTGCAGTTCAAGGGACTCTCAAGTCTTCTCCAACACCACAGTTCAAAAGCATCAATTCCTTGGCACTCAGCTTTCTTTATAGTCCAGCTCTCACATCCATACATGATACTGGAAAAACCATAGCGTTGACTAGACAGGCCTTTGTTGGCAAAGTAATGTCTTTGCTTTTTAATATGCTGTCTAGGTTGGACATAGCATTTCTTCCAAGGAGCAAGCATCTTAATTTCATAGCTGCAGTCACCATCTGCAGTGATTTTGGAGCCCCCCAAAATAAAGTCTGACACTGTTTCTGCTGTTTCCCCATCTATTTGCCATGAAGTGATGGAACCAGAGGCCATGATCTTAGTTTTCTGAATGTTGAGTTTTAAGTCAACTTTATCACTCTACTCTTTCACTTTCATCAAGAGGCTTTTTAGTTCTTCTTCGCTTTCTGCCATAAGGGTGGTGTCATCTGTATATATAAGGTTATTGATATTTTTCCCAACAGTCTTGATTCCAGCTTGTGCTTCATCCAGCCCAGCATTTCTTATGATGTACTCTGCATAGAAGTTAAATAAGCAGGGTGACAATATACAGCCTTGATGTACTCCTTTGCCTATTTGGAACTAATCTGTTGTTCCATGTCCAGTTTTAACTGTTGCTTCTTGACAGATTTCTCAAGAGGCAGGTCAGGTTGTCTGGTATTCCCGTGTTTTGAAGAATTTTCCAGAGTTTGTTGTGATCCACACAGTCAAAGGCTTTGGCATAGTCAATAAAGCAGAAGTAGATATTTTCCTGGAACTCTTGCTTTTTTGATGATCCCATGGATGTTGGCAATTTGATCTGTGGTTCCTCTGCCTTTTCTAAACCCAGCTTGAACATCTTAGAAATTCACAGTTCCTGTACTGACAGGAACAAGGTAGGAACTTTCACTCCAGGGGGCTGGATTTTGGTTTTCTGTGGCACAGGAGGAACTTCAGAGGCCAGTAGAGGTCAGGAGACCCTGTCTCAGGGATGTCAAGTGCGGAAAGGCACCCATCCTGCAGCAGTGGTTTCCAATCCCAGTTCCATAGCAGAGTCACCTGGCAACCTCTTGACAAGTAAAGGAGCCCTATCGTATTCTCAGGGATTTTGATTCAGTAGACCTAGGGTAAGGACCAACCATCTATATACTTTAAAAAGTCACAGCTTACTTTTGAGATGCAGCCAGGATTGAAAGAGCATAGAATTTGGATTTGGGAAACCAGCTGTGACTCTGGCAGGGTATTTAACCTGAGTGTTTCCTCCTCCACTCATGGAATTTTGTGAGAAGCGAATATTTCTTGGAGAAAGTGCCTTACTTGTTCTGACTTCCTCCTCAGCATTGGCAGCCAGGCTCTTAAGGTGTTAATTGGAGGGGAATTCATCCTTAATCCTGCCTGTGCCACTTGGGGGTGGGGGGCATCTGTGGGATGAATGACCTCACATGAGGAAAAATCTGGAATGAGAAAATGTGGTTACCTGAAAACAGGGACAGTCCCAAACTCCAGATTTCTCCAGAGCTGGCTCATTTACCTTCTTTCAGTTTTGCAACATGGATCCCTATGGCTCCCAGGTGAGCCCAGGAAGTGAGGAAGAATACAGAAGAGGAACATGCTGTTGCCTCCGGATGGGATTATCAGGATATGCTCCTGAGAACAGTGATCTATAACATTTCGCCAGCAGTCATCCCTCTCTTTTGCCTTAACAGATTAGTATCTTTAAATTTCATTACAAAATTCTGTTGTTTTCGTCATACTGTCAGCCAGAGGAACAGCATGCTTCGACTTACCAGAGGAAGGGGGAGTCTGTGTGTCCGTGTTTTTATGAAGGACAGACAAAAAACTTAGCGTCCAGGGAGGGGAGGAGGACTTAAAAAGGGCACAGAATGAATCATTCAGATTCTCAGTCATGTGCATATATTATGGTCCCAGCTATTTAAAAATCACACCTGGTTAATGGCAGAGGCTTCCAGGGCCCTCAGAGATTCTGTGCTGAGGGCAGAGGGATTTGGGGACTCACAGAGGTGGTCATGGGAACTTGTTCAAGGCTGAACCCCAGTGCCCATGACTCCGAGTAGAGGTGCTCAGTATTTGCTGAATGGATAAATAGAAGCCTAAGTGGAAAGCAATCTAGAAAATGGCCAGAAAACTATCAGAGTAATACCAGAGGTCCTGAAGAAGATAATTATGACAGGTAGCAAAACTGGAACATTTTCAATAAAGGAAACATAGAATTACACTGTGATTGCAGTAAGGCAAAACATTCATAAATAGCCTGTATATGAATGAAGACTAAGTCATAGAAAAAAATGGGGAAAAAATGACTTAAGAGATTAGGTGTATGGTCATATATATATCTATATATATATAATTATTTACATAAATATATGTAAGTATATTCATGTCCTATGTAAGTAGGCTTGCTCTAGCCTTTCAAAAATCAGAAAGAGCACGGCCAAGATACCCTTAAGATGCGCATGTCTAGTTAACATGAGTTTTTCTTTGCTGTTTTGCTCCCCTGTGAAGGATTTTTCAGTATGGCTGCAGCCCCACAAGCACCAGGGAGGGGCTCCGTGCGGAAGACGAGACCTCCACCTGTGAAGACGTCACTGAACAACCCATACAATATCTGCTGGGGCGCCCTGGACAGGGAGGACATGCACTTCATACTGCAGACCCTGGAGGAGAGAATTCAGTCTCTCGGGCTTCAGAAGATTGAGGATAGGAAGAGAAAGAAAAAGCAGCTCCCTTTGAAAAAACAAAGTGGAGACACGAGCAGCATAGACGTGGACACTGGTGAGGATCTGAAGAAAGAAAAGCCCGAAGGTGACGCCCAGGTGTCAGGGTGGACCCCAGCTGACATCAGGAAGCAGCTTGCTATCGGCATCAACGAGGTCACCAGAGCACTAGAGAGGAACGAGCTGCTCTTGGCCTTGGCGTGTAAGTCTGCCAGCCAGCCATCATGACCTCACACCTGGTGCAGCTGAGCGTCAGCAGAGGTGTCCCCGCCTGCCAGGTTCCCCGGCTCAGCGAGAGGCTCGCACCTGTCCTGGGCTTAAAGTGCGTCCTGGCCTTGGGGTTCAAGAGAAACACTACTGCCTTTGGGGAGGAACTGAGGGCCATCCTCCCCAGAGTCCCCCGTCTGAATGTGGGATGGCTCCAGGATGCACTTGAAGACCCCGGGGAAAACCTGCAGACAGAATCTTTGGAAAGCCAAGATGAAGAGATTCTGGACACTTCCTTTGAAGACCTCTCTAAACCCAAGAGAAAGCTTGCTGAAGGTCAGCAGGCTGTAGTGTTACAACCCCTGAAAATAAAGAAACTGATACCAAACCCCAATAAGATAAGGAAGCCACCCAAAAGTAAAAGAACGGCTTCAAAGTAATCTTGTGTAAACCTGTCACTTGATACGTTCAGTTGTAAACGACATGTTAAGAAGTCTTAAAATGAATAAAATGACTTTTACATATATTCTTGGGACTTAGTGTCATTCCTTTCACGTGTGTGAGATTTTCTGTGACTGTAGAATAGATAGCTGCAGCTTAGAAACACCAAGTGCAGAGACTGTTTACAAGTGTGAATATCAAAACGAAGCTTAAGGTCCAGGCTGGTATAAGTTTACTTTTTAAAAGGCTGGTACAGCACTTGTGAGCAAGAACATCTGTATCCTGCAACACTGAACATCCTTCCATCCAAACTTGGAAAACCTGCCACACAAACATGGTTCCGGTTTCGGGGGGCGGGGGAGATGAGGCTAGACTGCAGTTGCACCATCCATATAGGAGAAAGATACTAAATGCCATGCAATACACTGTTCTCAGAAGAAGTAATACGTTAACTTTTACTGTCAGCTTGCCTCTCTTTGTAGGTAGGTATGGGCTTGGGAGAAAGGCTAAATGTAGAAAATGCCACGTAAGCTATTTTGACTAGCATTCACCACTTTATTTGGTTAACTTCCTTCCTTGGAATTTTATATTATTTCCCCCCCTTGGAACTTTAACATGTGTAAAAAGTATGATGGAAATAGGAGAAATGAGGCAGGAAGAGAACAGGAAGGTAAGCGGAGGAGCCTGTGTGCTCTGGCGCGGGTCTGTCGTGACAGGGTCATCTGTGTTAGTGTGTGGAGCATAACTGATGCTCTGAGTGAAGGCATGACTGTTTATAGTGGTGTTGTTTGGGAAAGGTATTTTCTGTGATTTACAGGGAAGGAATTGGGTTAAAGTTTATTTTTAGCCTAAATTCTGGTTGATCTGTGGATTATGCCACCTATTTCTTAAATTGACTGAATGTCTCATCTTGACCAAAAAGGGGCGGGGGGCAAGGATATGTCATGGACTAGAGCATTTCCACTGCTGACAAAGGACACGGGATAGTGTGGTTTTTTCAATCTATGACTATATATTACATTGATATTTGGTTCTATAATAACAGCTATTTTATAAACATGAGCTGTTTTACTGATTTTCTATTTTAAAATGCTCATTGGTAACATGTTTACATTATAAAGAGACGGATGTGCTAATCATTTATTAACTACTGAATTTAAAATGAGTAAAAGAATATGAAGTCGAACAACAACTATGCAGGTGAATAGAGTAACTGCCACAGTTCCATGATGAAGTGAGCCTGTACAAAATTTCTGAGTGGCAATCAAGTGATTTTTTTGAAAACCTACTTCGTATAAGACTGCCATAAAAACCAGTGGGACATGATTCTCAACTGGACCCTCTTCTGTAGATTAAGTTAAGAATCTCATTTACTCTTTTTCTCAAGTGCACACAGAACCGGAATCCAGGATAGATCACATCCTGGGCCATAAATCTAACCTTAATAAATTCAAAAAAATTGAAATTATTCCAAGCATCTTCTCTGACCATAATGCACTAAGGTTAGATCTCAATTACAGGAGAAAAACTATTAAAAATTCCAACATTTGGAGGCTGAACAACACCCTTCTGAATAACCAACAAATCACAGAAGAAATCAAAAGAGAAATCAAAATATGCATAGAAATGAATGAAAATGAAAACACAACTACACAAAATCTGTGGTACACTATAAAAGCAGTGCTAAGAGAAAAGTTCATAGCAATACAGGCATACCTCAAGAAACAAGAAAAAAGTCAAGTAAATAACCTAACTCTACACCTAAAGCAACTAGAAAAGGAAGAAATAGAGAACCCCAGAGTTAGCAGAAGGAAAGAAATCTTAAAAATTAGGGCAGAAATAAATGCAAAAGAAACAAAAGAGACCATAGCAAAAATCAACAAAGCAAAAAGCTGGTTCTTTGAAAGGATAAATAAAATTGACAAACCATTAGCCAGACTCATCAAGAAACAAAGAGAAAAAAATCAAATCAACAAAATTAGAAATGAAAACGGAGAGATCACAACAGACAACACAGAAATACAAAGAATCAAACACTATAAAAGCAGTGCTAAGAGAAAAGTTCATAGCAATACAGGCATACCTCAAGAAACAAGAAAAAAGTCAAATAAATAACCTAACTCTACGCCTAAAGCAACTAGAAAAGGAAGAAATAGAGAACCCCAGAGTTAGCAGAAGGAAAGAAATCTTAAAAATTAGGGCAGAAATAAATGCAAAAGAAACAAAAGAGACCATAGCAAAAATCAACAAAGCAAAAAGCTGGTTCTTTGAAAGGATAAATAAAATTGACAAACCATTAGCCAGACTCATCAAGAAACAAAGAGAAAAAAATCAAATCAATAAAATTAGAAATGAAAATGGAGAGATCACGACAGACAATATATATGAAATTTAGAAAGATAGTAATGATGACCCTGTGAGACAACAAAAGAGACACAGAGGTATAGAATGGACTTTTGGCCTCTGAGGGAGAGGGAGAGGGTGGGATGATTTGGGAGAATGGCATTGAAACATGTATACTATCATATAAGAAACAAAGCGCCAGTCTATGTTCAGTATAGGATACAGGATGCTTGGGGCTGGTGCACGGGATGATCCAGAGAGATGATATGGGGTGGGAGGTGGGAGGGGGCTTGGGCATTGGGAGATCGTGTACACCTGTGGCTGATTTATGTCAATGTATGGCAAAACCAATACAGTATTGTAATGTAGAATAAAGTAAAAAAAAAAAATCTCATTTACTTAATTCTGGTGTTTCAGTGAATTGGTTCACTTTTGCTTCTGAAGCCATCCTGCTCCTGTTAGGAAAAAAATGGTAGCACAGTTGGCTTTGAGTCATAGTATGAGAAATCTAACCTTGGGCCTTCAAGAAGGAAAACAGCACTTGTCCTCAATTAGGGGAGACTTAAGGGGCCCATGTGCACCCCCTAGTGGAGGTCCCGGAGCATCACAGCTGTGAGCTGGCCTTCCAGATGACCAGAAGCTTCAGAAATCTGCTCTCAGCTCCTTAGGGGAAATCAGGGGCGACAGAATTTGTTTCTGAAAAGGGCCAGGCTGTATATGTGTTAGGCCTTGGGTTCATGGTCTCTGTCAGAACAGTTCTTCACTATTTTGTAGAGTAAGGCAGGCATACACAGGCAACACGAATGAATGACCAAGGCCATATTCCCACAACACTTTATTTATGGATGCGGACATCTCAATTTCCTGTAATTTTTGTGTCACAAAATGGTATTCTCTTGTCTTTTTTTTTTTTTCTCTCCTCAACCATTCAAAAAAATATAAACACCACTCTTAGCTCCTGGGCTGTACAGAAGGCGGCGATGGGCTAAGTTTAGTTCATGGGCCACAGGTTGCCAGCTCCTGCCTGGTATACGGTATGATTGCTTCCTTTGACCACGTATAACATGAAGGAAGGCCATCCTGTTGTCTAAGGGAACTGGATGTTTATGGACCGAACGGCCGAGGCACTGGTATGCAAAGGCAGGAAGTATCTACTTTGTGGTATTTGAGTCAAGGCCAGTTGAGGTGGCCTCATCCACCATCTTTTCCCCTTGGAAAGTTGGCAGTATATATACATATTTGTGCACACTGAGAAGTTTTTCAAATCCTAGATAAAAACACCATCAGTAACAAAACTATGAGACTTATTTACAAATAAGACATCCTCCTAGGGCAGGACAGCTTTCATGGTAAGTTAGAGTCAGCGTAGAGGAATATGTGCAATTCTGCATAAGTAATAAAAAACATTCAAACTCAGTGTCCTGATGGCACTAATGAACTCCTCTGGGCCTGTCTTCTGACTCGTGGGCTTCGATTTCCTTCTCACATATCCTGGCTGTTGCTGAGAAGAAACGAGAATCTGTGCAGGAGCAGAAGTCTAGTTTGGCAGGGGGTGTACACTCTTCAGAGAGCAGACTTTATGTCTGCCCCAAACCTTGCTTTGGAACCAATCCATCGTCCTGCTAGAGATCAAAGTACAATTTGTGTGTTTACTGATTTGGCAACTTTGCTTCTTGAGAAATAAGAGTCCCAGGACATTTTTATCTTGCTCTTCACTGTAACACCCACTGCGTGTCACTGAGTTACAAAAGTGCTGGTTCCGATGAGATCATGTATGGTGATGTAAGTAAACACTTTCCGAGTGGCTCCCTCATTCTGCTACGTGGATCCACACGCCATCACTTCATAAATAGAAATGCCGCAGTTTATCTCCACACAGTGGCAAAGATTTTCTTACACGATTCTGTGACTTCTGTTCTGTTCAAGAAAAGTGGTCCCTTTTCTAGAGAGAGGAAGAGGCCCCTTCCTCTTCATCAGGAGACAGCCAGAAGGCTGAGAACCAGAGGAACGTGCTCGGTACCCTCTCTGCATCCCTCCTACAAACAGGCCAGCAGTGGAAAAAAGGATGGGTGGTAATGTCAGCTAGAAATGTGTTCTACATGTATGTCACGAATGGATGCTTTTCTGTCTCTTCTGTTACTGACACTTCGATGTCACTTAAGTTGTGCTTTTATTCTTCTTTGGAATGGCAGTTCCAGGACTCTTTAGGGTATTAACGAATGATGATGTCAGAGTTCTAGAAATATCAATAGAAATACCCATCTACTGTAATACAAGTCCAACCTAAAGGGAGGGAAGAGATGGAATAGTAAACACAAGTGAGAAAGAAAAATTAAATCAATGTAGTATGACAGGTGTATATTTTTTATTTTATTCTTTTATTATTAAATTTTTTTTTTTTTTTTTTTTTTGCCTAGTGGCATGTGGAATCTTAGTTCCCCAACCAAGGATTGAACCTCTGTCTTTTGCTGTGGAAGTGTGGAGCCTTAACCACTGGACTACTAGGGAAGTCCCATAAATACATATTTTTAAAAAGCTACTAAAAACAAAAAACCTAAAAACCTCTCAACACCCTGACGAGAAGCAAGTATGGGGTTTTGTAGGTTAAGTTTATTAAGTTTACAAAGACTCATCAACTTTGCTCACCTTTTCAGACTCTGTCCCTGGACACCTCCAGTTGTACAAGTAATACTGTAAATTGCCATCGCCTATGCCAAACTTGAGTTTTTCCAAGAATGTCTTATTCTCCATCAAATCTAGTGCATTGAATACATCAAATCCTTTCTGTCAATGTAAAAAAATTTTTTAAATGTTAAAGCATTAAAGGTTTAGAGTATTTTGTATATGATGTATTTCAGTATAACATTTCATCCTCCTACTAGTAGCTTGAATTGAATATGCATTTATAATAAGGTTTAATGTCTGCAATATATACTATGTGTTAATAATTCAGTTCACAACTATCCTATTAAACTAGCAAGTAGTGAATATGATGGAATCAACAAAATTATCCAGAAATGCTGAATTAAAAAAATACAGTCAGATGGCTAACACTGACAAAAATATTAAGGTTTCAAGAAATATTTTGCCCCAGTTTTTGAAGGAATGAGTTGTCTAGATGGCCCCATCACCAGAAACTGTTAGTAACTGCCTTTCTAAGTTCTGACTTACTTGAACCTATAGCCAAGAAACCAAACCTGTCAAGACTTGAAATTGTGTATTTGCCTTGGGCTAATAATGGGAAATAAATTTAGTAACATTTTAATAGTAAAAACAGAGTTAAACAATACTAGTTAATAATATGCAAAATGTGGTACAAATGAAGTACCTACATTTCTATTTCTCAGGGGTTTTACTTTAAATAATTTATTACTGGCCTTTTGTGGGGAGGTAGTTGAAAATGAGCTAGAAGATCAAAGAATCAAAGGCAAATGCTGATTTTGGGGTCTGCTTTTAATAGATTTAAAAAAAATGTTTCCAATGATCAAATACTAGAAGAATATAAGGAAAACACTTTTGATGTGTAGCTCCCGATTTCTCATATGCAATATTTTCTCATTCAGTACTTATATCAAAACATTTACATCAGCTGATTTCTGTTACCTTTTAAAAGAAAATGTTTTATTTGTAGCAAGAAGTTAACAATCATCCTAACTACTATACTGAGGAAGTAAAAAATAATGCAAATCCATTAAGGCACATTTCAAATTTAATTCTTTTTGTTTTAAATCCTCTTAATAATTTTATTAATTAAACTTAATTTCAAAATTCACAGACTATTTAGTTGAATAAAAAAACTTGCTGTTGCCAGTTACTCACTGCAGGTCTCATTTTATTGCATGTCACAGATTCTATGTTTTTTACAAATTGATGGTCTGTGGCCACCCTGCATTGAGCAAGTCTATCAGGGTCATTTTTCCAACTGAGTCTGCTTATTTCATGTCTCTGTTCCATTCTTGTAATTCTTGTAATACTTCAAACTCATTATAGTTGTTACAATAATCTGTGATCTCTGATGTTAAGAATATAACTCACTGAAGGCTCAGATGATGGATAGCATGTTTTTTTCAGGAATAAAATATTTAAAATTAAGATCTCTAAGTTATTTAGTTACTACAGCACACTTAACAGACCACACTATCGCGTGAAGATAACTTTTGAGGTTTTTTTTTCATATGCACTAGGACACCAAAAATTCATGTGGCTCCCTTTATCACAATACTTGCTTTATTGCAGTGATCTGGAACCGCCTGGAACTGAACCCACAGTATCTCCAAGGTATATGCCTGTATATTGGGATCATGTAATTTTCTTAAATTCCTTACATTATGAATTTTATGTTTTTTTTAAAAGATTTATATGGACCACCTTTTAAAAGTCTTTATTGAATTTGTTAAAATATTGCTTCTGTTTTATGTTTTGGGTTTTTGGCCACAAGGCACGGAGGATCTTAGCTCCCCGACCAGGGATCAAACCTGCATCCTTTGCTCTAGAAGGCGAAGTCTTAACCACTGGACCACCAGGGAAGCCCCATGTACTTTCATATAAGGGTTACAAGTTTCTGATTTGTACCAAATGTCTTTTAGGTTAAGTTACAACAGAGGTGATGATGAAAACAGCCACTAAAGTTTTTTTAAAAAACCTCTTATCAAAATTCTTCTTTTGACTAATGGTCAACAGTAAAATATCTCAAATGAATTACCCTGTGTGGAAGAAAATACAAGATACTTATATAATTTGACATACACATCCAAAGACGCACACACACAGGACAGCCAAGAGTGAGTCACCTACCAGCTTGGCGATGATGAGTGCGTCACTCATGAGGTCCAGCAGCGGTGTTTCTGTGTGGATGTTGTAGAAGGAGTAGGCGGCTTTGAGGCTCTTGTGAGCCGGGTGGTGCATGACTGTGGAGGGGAGTGTGTAGAAGCTCAGGAAGTCAGTTAGTTTACCACTGGAGTTCTAAAGAACAAAGGTAACGTCAGGTAAACATCTCCTCGAACAAGTGTCATCCAGGCACTTAAGCTCACTGTAATCTCTGACTTGCACCATAGCTTTCCATCAGAACGGAGAGCGACTGCTCCTGCTCCATCCTCCAGGTCTGACGTGGAGCCCCACCGCGTGCCGGGCAGCGGGCAGCGGCCAGGGAAGAGCGTGGTGCTGCACCTCAGCCTGGTGCCTGGCACAAGTTCTTAAGAAGGAATGCTTCTCTCTGGTTGACTAGTGACTACAGACTTATAGGGACAGTGATAAAAGTCAATTCACTGTTTTTGCAGGAATAAGATCCTTAAGGATCAGGATGCTACCTTTTCCAACTAAAGGATACTATGTAATATCTAATATCTTCTTGGCACAAAGCAGGAATTCTATCAGCTTAAAGCGAAGTGGGATAGTTTGGGAGTTGTTATTTTTAGAAGCTTGTAAAAGGCATTGGTTCTGCACCAAAGTATACGTATATGAATGACTGAGAAAATCTGAAGCTATCAAATATCAAAAGGGATGCAAAAAAGATGGTGTTTGTTTCACCATCACTGGTACACGAAATACAAGAAATTAGTCAATATTGTTTGAGTTGTTTCAGTTAGCTGTGGTAACTAGGTATATATGTGGTAACTATGCAAGTCTGCATATATATAGGAAAAGGACTACGTCAAGGCTGTATATTGTCACCCTGCTTATTTAACTTATATTCAGAGTACATCATGAGAAACGCTGGACTAGAAGAAACACAAGCTGGAATCAAGATTGCCGGGAGAAATATCAATAACCTCAGATGTGCAGATGACACCACCCTTATGGCAGAAAGTGAGGAGAAGCTAAAAAGCCTCTTGATGAAAGTGAAAGAGGAGAGTGAAAAAGTTGGATTAAAGCTCAACATTCAGAAAACGAAGATCATGGCATCTGTTCCGATCGGTCCCATCACTTCATGGGAAATCGATGGGGAAACAGTGTCAGACTTTATTTTTTGGGGGTCCAAAATCACTGCAGATGGTGACTGCAACCATGAAATTAAAAGACACTTACTCCTTGGAAGAAAAGTTATGACCAATCTAGATAGCATATTCAAAAACAGAAACATTACTTTGCCGACTAAGGTCCATCTAGTCAAGGCTATGGTTTTTCCTGTGGTCATGTATGGATGTGAGAGTTGGACTGTGAAGAAGGCTGAGTGCCGAAGAATTGATGCTTTTGAACTATGGTGTTGGAGAAGACTTTTGAGAGTCCCTTGGACTGCAAGGAGATCCAACCAGTCCATTCTGAAGGAGATCAACCCTGGGATTTCTTTGGAAGGAATGATGTTAAAGCTGAAACTCCAGTACTTTGGCTACATGATGCGAAGAGTTGACTCATTGGAAAAGACTCTGATGCTGGGAGGGACTGGGGGCAGGAGAAGGGGACGACCGAGGATGAGATGGCTGGATGGCATCACGGACTCGATGGACGTGAGTCTGAGTGAACTCCGAGAGATGGTAATGAACAGGGAGGCCTGGTGTGCTGAGATTCATGGGGTCACAGAGTCGGACACGACTGAGTGACTGAACTGAACTAAATGCAAGTCTGCGAAGAATTCAAGCTGTATCTGAATTATATAGGTGCAGAGGCTAGACCACATATGTCGTTGCTAGTATTTGTTTTAGCAGAAATTTCTGGAGGGATGGATTTATTCACTTTTTGAGTGCTTCTGATTCATTATCCTTTTTTTCAGACATTAAAAATTAAAGATGTTAAACTAAACTGATTCTTTACTGTGCTATACTAGCAGCTCAGTATTAGAGATGACTTAAAGGCCTAGATTTTTTGCTTTGTTAAGGATTTTAAAATACCATAGCAGAAATTAAGAGGAAAAAAAAATCACTCAATGGGCTCAGTCGCAGAGTGGAGATGACATGATAGAATCACTGAACTTGAAGAATCCAGTAGAATTTACCCAATCTGAAATAAGAGAGAAAATGGACTGAAAAAAATTAAGCCTCAGGGGTCTGTGAGGAAAAGATTCACCGTTCATATCACTGGAGACCCAGAGGGAAAGGAGAAAATGGGCTGAAAGAGACAATGACCGAAAGCTTCCCAGAGGCAGCAGAGGTTAAAGAGACTCAAGAAGCCAAGTGAACTCTAAGAGGATAACAGAAAGAAATGCACATCATCATAAAATTTCCCAAAGGTAAAAACAGAGATCTTAAAAGTAGCCACAGAAAAACAACTCATTACCTACAAGGAAATATTAATTCAAATGACAATGGGCTGCTCACCTGAAACCACAGAGGCCAGAAGCAAGTGGCTCAAGAGCTGGATGAGAAGAACCATTGATTGTGAATTTTCTATCTGGTAAAGCTTCTTTCAGGAAAGAAGGGCAAATAAGACATTCTCAGACAAATGAAAACTAGAAGAATTCGTTGTCAGCAGACATACCTTTAACACTGGCTAAAGAACATCCTTCAAATAGAAAGGAAATCTCAAGATGCTCAAGATGGTGATATTTAAACTTTGAGACAGTAAAGAGACCTAAATGGAAGTAAAATCACTTGAAGTGGTGCAATGTGGATACCAGAGAACTGATAATTTATATCTACATACTATAATACTCAAATGCTTCCTTGCTTGTATTCAAGCACAAGCACTCTTTGTGACCCCATGGATGTAGCCCACCAGGGTCCTCTGTGGAATTTCCAGGCAGGAATACTAGAGTGAAGTCGCTCAGTTGTGTCCAACTCTTTGGGACCTTATGGACCGTAGCCTACCAGGCTTCTCTGTCCATGGAATTTTCCAGGCAAGAGTACTGGAGTGGGTTGCCATTTCCTGCCCCAATACAGGGACCTAACCCACATCTCTTGTGTCTCCTACATCAGCAGGTGGATTTTTTACCACTGCACCACCTGGGAAGCCCCATACTCAGATAAGACCTATACAAATATACTCAAATGCACTATAAATAAATCAAGACAGATCCAAAAATGGTCAAGGATAGGAAGGCAAGGAAAAAGAGAGGGACAAGAGCCAGAAGAAACAAACAGAAAATATATTTTATAATATGGAAGACTTAAGCTCTAATATATCAATTATCATCAGGTGTAAATAGTCAAAATATACCAATCAGGAGAAATTCTACAGAGAACATAAGGAAACGTGGCCCAAGTATCACTTCAAAATCAATGACATAGATGGGCTGGAAGTAAAAGGACTGAAACAGATGTATCATGCACACACGGTATACAGGCACACCCTGGAAACGCTGCATGTTTGGTTCCAGACCCCCCTGATAAAGCAAACATTGCAATAAAGTGAGTCACATGAGTTTTTTTGTTTTCCCAGTTTATATGCAAGTTTTGTTTAGACTATACTACAGTCTATTAGTGTGCAACAGCATTAAATCTAGAAAACAATATTCAGCTCAGTTCAGTCGCTCAGTTGTGTCCGACTCTTTGTGACCCCATGAATCGCAGCACACCAGGCCTCCCTGTCCATCACCATCTCTTGGAGTTCACTCAGACTCACGTCCATCGAGTCCGTGATGCCATCCAGCCATCTCATCCTCAGTCGGCCCCTTCTCCTCCTGCCCTCAATCCCTCCCAGCATCAGAGTCTTTTCCAATGAGTCAACTCTTTGCATGAGGTGGCCAAAGTACTGAAAGTTTCAGCTTTAGCATCATTTCTTCCAAAGAAATCCCAGGGTTGATCACCTTCAGAATGGACTGGTTGGATCTCCTTGCAGTCCAAGGGACTCTCAAGAGTCTTCTCCAACACCACAGTTCAAAAGCATCAATTCTTCGGCGCTCAGCCTTCTTCACAGTCCAACTCTCACATCCATACATGACCACAGGAAAAACCATAGCCTTGACTAGACGGACCTTAGTCGGCAAAGTAATGCCTCTGCTTTTGAATATGCTATCTAGATTGGTCATATCTTTTCTTCCAAGGAGTAAGCGTCTTTTAATTTCATGGCTGCAGTCACCATCTGCAGTGATTTTGGACCCCCCCAAAATAAAGTCTGACACTGTTTTCACTGTTTCCCCATCTGTTTCCTCCTCTTCACTTTCTGCCATAAGGGTGGTATCATCTGCATATCTGAGGTTATTGATATTTCTCCCGCAATCTTGATTCCAGCTTGTGCTTCTTCCAGCCCAGCATTTCTCATGATGTACTCTGAATAGAAGTTAAATAAGCAGGGTGACAATATACAGCCTTAAGGTACTCCTTTTCACATATCTTAATTTTAAAATACCTTATCACTATAAAATGCTAATCATCATTTAGAACTTTGAAGCAGTAACATCAAAAATCACCATAACACATATGATCATAATGAAAAAGTTTG
The DNA here is from genome assembly GCA_006408675.1 of Madoqua kirkii. NCBI lineage: Eukaryota > Metazoa > Chordata > Mammalia > Artiodactyla > Bovidae > Madoqua > Madoqua kirkii. Next base: position 25,989 of record SJYC01000045.1, read on the forward strand.
AAATATTTCAAGAATTACCAAAATGTGACACTGAGAGACAAAGTGAGCAAATGCTGTTGGAAAAAATGGCACCAACAGGGTTACCATAAACTGTTAATTTGTTAAAAATGCACTATCTGACTGGTATAATAAAGAGTGATCAGATGAGGCCTGTATTAATAGACAATGAGAAAGAGTTTTCTAAGGTTAGATGGGTTCAACTGGAGAATTCTAGCAAACATTTAAGGAACTAACACGAATTCTATACAATTTCTTCTAAAAAATAGAAGAGGAGGTCACAATTCCCAACTCCTCTTATGAGGTCAGTGGTTTTCTGATATAGAAACCAAACAGAGACAGTAAAAAAAAGAAACTGCACATCAGTATCTCTCATGAACTCAGGAAATACTCAATGAAATATTAGCACTCCAAATCCAATAATGGGCAAAAAGAATTATACACCATAACCAAGAGAATAATTTTCCTAGGTATGTGAAATGGTCAAACATTTGAAAATAAGTAAATAAACATACCATATCAACAGACTAAAGAAGAATAACTGTAAGATTACATCAACTGAAGCAGAAAAAGCACTGGACAAAATCCAATATCCATTTAGGATGAGAACTCTGAGCAAGTTGGAAATTTTCTCAAACTGATAAGGAGCATCCATGAAAAACCGACTGCTAACATAATGGTGTAAGAGTCATGGGGTAAGACCAAATATCAGGAACAAGGCAAGGATGCCAGCCTGAAGTACCAGAAGATCTAGCCCCTGCAATAAGGCAAGAGAAAGAAGGAAAAGGCATACAGATGGGAAGAGAAGAAGCAAAACTGATTCTATTTGTAGATGACAAATTATCCATGTAAAAACCCCAAGAAATCTCCAAATAAACTCCTGGAACTAATATGTGATTTCAGCAAGGTTGCAGGATACAGGAGCATCACAGAGAAATCAATCACATTTCTACATACTAACAAGGAATATGTGGAAAACGAAACTTTAAAAAATGTATAGGATCTGGATGCTGAAAATTAAAGACTGTTGATAAAATAAAAATTAAAAGACCTAAATAAATGGAGACATACCATGTTCATGGATTGGAAGACATGTTAATTCTCCCTAAATTAATGCAATCCTGCTGACTATCATGTAATTATTATCACAATCCCAGCAAGGTCTTTTGTAAATTTAAGACAGGCTTATTCTAAAATTTATATGCAAAGGCAAAGGAACTACATTAGCTAAAACAATGAAATGGGAAGAATCACTCACTCTACCTGATAGCAAGGCCTGCTACAGAGCTACAGATTAATTAGGACAGTGTGATATCAGTAGAGGAATAGCCACAGAGATTAACGAAACAGAATGGAGAATGCCGAAATGGACCACAGTACAAAGTATTAGTATTCAGCCTATAGAAAACCTTTTACAAATCAAGAAGACAAGGTTGAATGAAGTGATTGAATTATGCCATCTTGAACAAAGGTTCAAATTTTGCAAAAGCAAGACAGTATTAAACTTTGAGACACCATTCATCTCTGATGAGGTTATCCAAACTGTCCTTTTCAAAAGCCAAGGGAAGCAATTAATCACACAGGCAACACCACAGCAGTATCTTGATTTCCCATTATTAAGTAGTAAAAGTGTGCTCTTGTGCCAGGAAGGGAAACTGTAAGCACAGCTTGTTCTAACAGAGTGAGCAGAAGCTTGGTATAGAAGCAGTGAGTCATGGACACAGAGGAAGGAGATGGGCACTCTGGGGTTTTTCTGGAAAATGGACTCAGTCGCATAGTATTTTCATACTTTTCTGTACTATCTTATCACCTTATCTTTACCTCCACTACAAAAGTGTCGATGATGTGCTCCTGAGGGAGAACCAGTGGGCTACTTCCTCTTCGTCCATCACTGGGGCTAGATGAAACTGCTTCAGGTATGTGTTGGTGAGTTCTTGAACAGCTTTGATATCTCTTGGTTCCATTGGCCTCAAGCCTGAAGTTTTTGTAACCTGTTGGAGTGAACACAAAACCAATGGGGAGGTTTAAATAAGAGGACTAAACAAACTTGGAGCCAGTGTGGTCCCCAGACCAACATTATCAGCATCTCATGGGAGCTTGTTAGAAATGCAGAATCTTGGGCCTGCCCCAGATGTACCAAGTCAGAATGAGCAATTTCACAAAATCCCCTGGTGATTTGTATACACATAAAGCTTGAGATGTACTAGTTAAGCACATAAGCTAAACAATGTGTTCTATCCTATCTTTGTGTACCAGGTCTTTGGTTAGTATTGCCTATGACCCAAACAAAACCAATGCGAACACTACAAATTCACCTACATACCCATACCAAGAAATTTAACAGCCTACACCAGGGATCCCCACCCTCTGAGATCTAATGCCTGATGATCCGGGGCAGAGCTGATATAATAACAGAAATAAACTGCACAATAAATATAATGTACTCAAATCATCCTGAAACCACCCGCCCCCAACCCATCTATGGAAAAATTATCTTCCATGAAACTAGTCCCTAGGAACAAAAGGTTGGGGACTGCTGGCCTACATAACAGGGCAAAACAATCCCAGCATGTGTTCTGGAGTATCATGCTATAAGACTGCCATGTTTGACATTTTGAAAACACAGTTGAGAATGGCTGAGAAACTCATTTTGTCCAATAGCCCACGAATAAGATATAGCTATTTTGTTCTCATAAGCAACAAAAATGAAAGAAAAGTCAATCATAACAGTCAATATGGGAAGGCAGGCATTTTAGTTATTAAGAATGAATGGCTAGTTGCCAAGTACTGGCCTTGGTCTTGCTGGTCATTAATTGACCAATTAATGAATCCTTCATCTCGTAAGTCACAGTTTTTACATAAAGCCATAGGGTTGGATGGCACATCGCCTTAATGGACATGAGTTTGAACAAACTCCGGGAGATTGTGAAGGATAGGGAAGCCTGGCAATGTCCTGCAGTCCATAGGGTTGCAGAGTCAGACACAACTGAGTGACTCAACACCACCACCAAATAGGAATGACAGACCTACAAAGGTCGGGACAAGGCCCCATCTGGATTTATTTGTTCAAGAGCTTATCCTTAAAAGATCTGAAGATATCAACCATAAGAAGTGTCCAGATAACAGGACACTCGACACTGTAAGTGAGAAAGCTCACTACATTCCTTGTCTGTACAAAGACAAAACTCTAATACTTACAAATGAGTTTGAGCAAGCTCCAGGAGCTGGCAATGGACACGTAAGCCAGGCATGCTGCAGTCCATGGGGTCGCAAAGAGTCGGACACGACTCAGTGACTGAACTGAACTACAAAAACAACTTCATTTCTTCTAGTTAACTTGATACTTTTTTTTTCCTTGAAGAAATACTGGAAAAACTTTTAAGTGACAAATAACTTGTATATAAATACTTCTATTCTACCGAATCTGTCCTAAATTATTTCCGAGCACTTTTAAATTAAAAGCTGACTCTAAGATTAGATCATCACTATTCCTGCATGCCCCCAGAGTGGTGGGTAGAGAAGACCAAAGTGGAAAATGGCTTTTCATCTTGAATGCTGGCTCTGATGGACATCAGTAGTCATGTTAAGGTTACTAAGGTTCTGTTACAAGGAATGCTGGTCAATTACTGATTTGTGTTGGGAAGAGGTGGGAGAGGTGTTCTTTGTATTTACAGACCCAACAGTCTTTAGCTGAGTGTTTACTATGTGCTACTCAGTTATGATTTACAGAATCTATAAAGACACCATAATGAAACTAAAATAGATTAATACTCTAAGAGAATTTAAGTCCTTGACATTTAATAGAAAACTCAGACTTCCAGCATTTCTGTGGATCTCAAAGCCAAAGGGAGGCTTCCCAGGTGGCTCAGTGGTAAAGAATCCACCTGTCAATGCAGGAGACATGATCTG